>OX393551.1:18763710-18968710 GCA_947650365.1 Chamaelirium japonicum | reverse complement strand
ATTTTTTGTGAGGATGATCAACTTGCCATGTTGATCATCCTCACAAAAAATCAACAAATTCGGAAACCTCTATCCAACGATTATTGCGAGTTGTAAGTGGGAGGTAAATTTACCTCCCATTTTGGGTTGTCAACGGATCCCACCCCTATATATATATATATATATATATATATATATATATATATATATATATATATATATATATATATATATATATATATATATATATATATATATATATATATATATATATATATATATATATATATATATATTGGGGAGGGATACTCTTATTCATGGCCTGTTACTCATATAGTTACCTATGATTCGGGCCCTCCATTAGATCCCGACGTACGGTTCGGATTAGATGGGGAGTTAAAGCAATCATGGCCATATTAAAAACCCGTATGCCATCCTCTCTCTCTCTCTCTCTCTCTCGATTGATCGAGCGTAGCCCCCCTGGCCTTCCCTTCCGGCACCCTCGGCAGCCCCGACCGGCGCCTTCGGTAGCCCCGACCGCCCACTTCGGCACCTCTGGTAGCCCCGACTGCCCCATCCGACAGCCCCAACAGTGAATCGCACTCGCCCCAATTGGCTGTCATCCTTGACGGTGAGGTCGGGGGTGACTACTAGAGGAGCCAGAGGAGCCGGTAGGGCTGCCGAGGGCACCGAAGGAGCCAGAGGAGTTAGTCGGGGCCGATCGGGGCTGCCGGAGGAGTCGGATAGGCCAGTCGGGGCTACCGGAGGAGCCGGATGGGGCGGTCGGGGCTCCGGAGGCGACAGTCGTGGTTGCCGGGGGCACCGGAAGGGAAGGTCGGGGGGCTGCGCTTGATCAATCGAGAGAGAGAAAGAGAGAGAGAGAGAGAGAGAGAGAGAGAGAGAGAGAGGATGGCATACAAACTTTTAATACGAGCACGATTGCTCTAACTCTCCATTTAATCCGAACCGTACGTCGGGATCTAATGGAGGGCCCAGATCATAGATAACTATATGAGTAAGAGGCCATGAGTAAGAGTATCCCTATATATATATATATATATATATATATATATATATATATATATATATATATATATATATATATATATATATATATATATATATATATATATATATACAGAGAGAGAGAGAGAGAGATTTTAATACTAGGTTGCCAAAAATCCATACCCGTATTTCCATTCGGATTCTATGAAGGGGCCAACCCTGAGGCTGACATATAGACCTTGATTGCTAATTTCCTTGATGAAGCTAACCAAGTCGTATCTCCCTTTGAAATTATACTGGACAAAACACATAGTAACAAAAATTTTAGTGATAATCATGCATTTTTTTTTTCTTTGCAAAAATCCGTAGAGCAGAGAAAGAGAGCAAAAGGGACTCACCTGTCCTTGAATGGGCTCATGCATGTTCCAAAACACATAGGTTTGTATCACATCAAGGCCTCCTTCCTTGGCTTGAGCTATCAGAGATGGCCACATCTGCCATACTAACCAACATAAAATATAGTCCATGCATGTAAATCATTGAACTAATGTCGATATATCAATCTTTGTTTTATTTTTTTTGAAAGGTTATAAAGAATGTGTACGTACTCTGGTTTGGATAGCTATTTTTTTGGTTTATTACTGGATACCATGAGAATCGGAGATTCTAGTTCCCGGCCTATGATCTCTGGCCAGGTTTGGATAGGATTCTAAGATTCTTGGAGCTCAGAGAATCCCAAACCGAGCTCCTGGGACATGTTTTGGGCTCTCCGAAGAAATGATTTTTGGGATCCGGTTGTATCCAAACAGGCTCTTCAATTCGTCTTTTCTAGGGATTCTTGGCTCTTGGACTACCAGAATTCCGGATCCGGAGCGATTCCAAACAAGCGCTAAATTACCCGAAAAAAAATGAGAAGAGATTCATATCTGGGATGATGAGTTAGAAGGATACCAAATTAGTGTGTGGCCCCTTTCGGGGAGGGGAAGCGTTTAGGCCAATTAATGGATTAACCACTTTTTTATGTTTCAATCTTTTATATGTCTACTCTTCATGGAAGCCTATCTGGATTTCAATCTAGACTTGATGTCGACTGCTAAGATTACTACCTGCTTTGGCTTTCTCTTATTCTTCAAAGCTATACGATTTGGTATAGCCTCCCTCAGAATTGTCTTCCTTTCTTTTTGTAGACATGGAAAGATTTAAGCGGTTCTGCTATGACACGTGCACGGTTCGAGGAGGATCACCCGATTTCAAAATTGATGATTTTGAACTTTGCTAGGCCATGTTCTTGCCTAGGCCAGTGAAATCAGGGCCATTTGATGCAAGGAATTACATCATGGTGCTGTGAAAAATATATTTTTTTATTTTAAGCACTAACATAATCATAATCCCCTTGGTTGACGGAGAAGCCATGTGAGAAGAATTCATGGACTACATATAAAAGTTTATCGCCTGCTTCGGATCTCGGACCGCGATAATTATTTTTCTCTAAGTTAACTTGTTGGGGGACTACTCGACGCTTTCGATCATTGATCGGGGTTAGTTAGTCTTAATCTTTGTAGTTAAGATGAAAACAAAGGAGTGAATGCCAACAAACACTCTGAGACACCCAAAGAGATGAAGAACCTGCAGTCCAACAGTGGAGACAGCTCAGAAAGAACAAGAGCAGCCCAAAGTACTGAGAACACCAGAAGTCTCAAGGGAGCTTTCAGGGATGGCAACACAGAAGAAACCCAATGAATGGGTTAGCACTGATTAGCAGTACAACTGCCAAACTGTGCATGTCGTGTGCACCGGATACACCCAGTTGCACCTAGCCCACATCAGGCTAACTGGGTCCATGATTTCAGCGCCGGCAGGTCTATACTCACCCATCAGGTGCGTCCAACATGCTTAGAGAGAGAGAGAGAGAGAGAGAGAGAGAGAGATGTTGGGGGATGTACGTACCTGAGGAGTGCTACGAGGGTAGTGAATGGAACCAGAGAAGAGGAGCCTCCGGGTACCGTTCACAATGAGCGCCCTCCCATCGTACGTGACATCTTGGGCGCCACTCACGGCGGCCGCCAACGTCGACAGAGCCAGTAGCACCACCGCCAGAGCGACCGTGGAATCCATTTGCGGCGCCGCTCTTCGAGGGCGCACTGCGGAGATCTTTATGCTACCGAGCCACCGAGGCGGAAATCGTTTAGGATCTGGGCGCCGCCACGGCAGACTTCAAGACTTTCTGGAAGGCTGCGCGGTGCGGATGCGGTGGTGCATGGGGGGGCCTCGCCTGGAATTCCGGCTTCCGTTGCGGTTCTTGAATCCAGGGGGGATTCGGTTTGATGAGAGAGAAACGGAGGATGCCATTAAATGGGTGCTAGATATGGTGGCGGGGACATTTGTAGAAAGAGACTAATACAAGAATTTTAGAGAGAGAGAGAGAGAGAGAGCGAGAGAGAGAGAGAGACGGCAGGCGATGAGCAACGTTGGCGTTGCGGCGCACGTCATTTGTGTGGATCCAGCGATGCAACCTGCGCCGTTTGGAGTTGTACAAAGGAGGTGTTACTAGGGCTGGCAATTTCGGACCCAACACTGCAGACCCAACACGAAGTTAGCGGGTCTGGGTCAGGGCTAAACGGGTTCGGGTCGTAAACGGGTCGACACGATAGACCCGTTTAATAAACGGGTTGGGTCCGGATTTAGGGTCTAGACACGGTAGATCCGGGAAAACCCATTTAAAATTCAATGGGTTGTGTCGGGTCGGGTCGGGTCTACCCGTAATCCGATACTGTAATATGTAGTACCAGCAGGTCTATCGAGTCAGGTCGGGTCGAGTCGGACTGGGTCGGATCGGGTCAACTGTGTAGACCCATGTGGTAAACGGGTCTTATCGGGTCTACCCGTTTATAAACTGGTGGGGTACGGGTTTAGGATCTAGACACGATTAGTTAAATGGGTCGGGTCCGGGTCTAAGGGTTTTGGACACGACCCGAAACTAGACATGACACGAACCCGACACGACACGACAAGTTGCCACCCCTAGGTGTTACCCTGTTAAGGTGCGGTGCGTGCGATGTGCGTCTGTAGCCAAAAGATCGGGGATGAGTGTGATACATGGATTAAAATGGGATACATCGGACGTTCCGAACACAAACCGCACGTACCGTAACACCACACTAGTGAATGCCCGTGCCTGTCGGCACTGCAGCGCCGCCTTCGGTGGCAACACACCTGTCGGCACTACAGCGGGCTGCCTTTGACGGCAACACACCTGAACGCCTTTGGCAGCAAAACACTTTCGATGACAACACCGCATTCATAGGAACACCCATTTCCTCGCCCGTGCCGATTGGCACGAAGCGGGCGTCTTCGGTGCGACCAACTCCCCCCTTCCCTATAATCGATCAATCACAGATGTCTCTGTTCGAACGGATTCCTTGAGATCGACCCGATGGTTTGGGGCGGCCGAAATTTCAGCAGGCGGGTTTATAGCCGTTGATACGAACAACGATCAAGGGATGAACGGTCAGGTTTAGTGCAATTTCAAGGGGCCGGGATTTTAGGAGTTTAATGTAGTTTAAATGGGTTGGGATTTAAAACCAAGGAGAGATCGTGCGTTGATTTTTGAACGAATGGTTAGATCTATTCGGTTCAATTTTGTCCAGTCAGCTTTTTTGTTCCGTTTTGTCTAGTCAGCACAAAACCGTCGTGCCATGTTATATTGATTTTATCATCCCTCTACCTGTACACCCAGGACTCATCCAAACTTGTATAATCGAGCCAAACTTGTATAATCGAGCCTGGGTCCCCTTAGGCTCGACTCATTTTATATTTGAGGCTAACGTATACGATGAAGTTTGGTTCATTTCTTATAAAATTTGTGTGGTGTCCTTAGCACACACAGTCTGTAAAAAATCTGGATGACAAGAAATCCATTTTTTTGGTTTTTAGAGCGTACATGGATGCCGTAATAAACTTTGGAGGGTATCATACAAATTTACTACTTTTGATGGCTATATTTGCAAAAAAAACTCTAGATTCTAGAATCGTATGATTTTCTTTTACATGACGCATCCAAAATTAAGGTACATCCATGGGACCAGGTCGAGCATGCAAACCTGCATTGTCTCACACATAGTAAAGGGCTGTATCAAGAGTCTGTTGGTGTGGAATATCCCTAATGAGGTCCCATCCACTGTCGTTTGTGGAAACGATTTAGGGTTTTGGATCTCCAACAATTCGAAGAGAAATGATCGGTATATGAATATATAACAATCACAGAGATATAGGAAAGAAAAGAATTATACACACGGCACAAGAAAATGTGTTCGCACAGTTTGAAAATCGATCTCTACCACTGCGGATGTCGGGTATTACCCTTGGAGCAATATGGAATTAGAGCATAGGAGTTACAATCCTCTTCTTCTTCTTAGTCTAGCCTCTACCGGATCTCAAGGAGTTGATTATCATCTCTTGATCTCTTGAGATCTCTCTCGGATTCGCACGCTCTTTGAAGAGGCCTCACAAAAATGATCTCACAAGCCGTTAAAAGCTATGGCGCTTCACATTATAAAACTCCCTTTTATAGGGTCAAATCCATGCAAACAAAACCCCCAAACCGTGCAGGTTTCACCCAGGGCGCCGTCAACCTAGAGCAGAAAAAACCTGCCCCATCTACCAAATTTTGCCATGGCCGCCAGAATTTTGCCCTAGGCGAAATCCAACGGATTTTCCCCCAGTATTCGCACGTCAATGACCGGGTGAGACACACTTGGCGTCCAGAATGAAATTTGCCTATAGCTTGCGCCCGCTCCGCTGTTGTGTTGCTCTTCCTTCGCCGAAATTAAACGAAAAATCTGACAAAATCTTGGATCATATCTCTTTTGATGCACAGTATACCACACGTATACATGCGGTTCGATCCATCCAACCATATCCGGTCCATCGTTCTTCAACAATCTCCACCATACACCATGGCCAGTGCTCCGCGTTTGACGTCGTCATGCCCATTGCTCTCAAACCGTCACTTGTCGACGTACAATACCCATCACTATGCACCCGCCGGTGTCTCCTGCACCCTGCTGCACTGCATAAGTGTTTTTGCAGATGTGTCACTGTCAACAACGGACACCTTGTCCAATGTCCATCAATAGCCCGCACCCTATTGCGCTACATGCGTGTATGCGGCTTTGACGCCACCACCACACCCCTCGGTGCCTCTGTCGCTCATCAACGACCCTGTACTCTATTGCACTACAGGTGTCCCTGTTGGAAATCTAATCGTTCTAAACTAGCAAATTTAGGATTTAATCAAATTATTAATATTAAAATTGATTAGCAAATGTTATTTTTGCAAACAAGGACAAGTCACAAATTTCTTTTAGAAATTGTTTGCCAAGGCAGAGCGGGTTCTATGGAACCGTCATTCACCTTGCCGAACTTTTCTAAAAGGGAGATACAATCTATCTAGAATATATCTAATTATTTAGATTTCTCTATTAGATGCAAGTCGATTATTTTAGATCTAATATTAGGACAAAAGAAGAGTTAGAAACTCTGGCCTGTGGTCGAAGCGTGCTAGGCACTGTCCCAAGAATCTTATTGCCCCCCTCGTGCGGGTCTCGTGGTAATTGTTCTCGGAGATACGGCGACCCCGGTCAGGCGACCTCCTTCTCGTCGGCACGACTCCAAGAAGGTTTTGCGAACCTCGTAGACTTTCAGGAACCCAGCGACTCGATGACGATCTTCTCGAGACCGGGAGGCAGCACCGCAGCAAGGCTTTGGTCCGAGAGAGGGAGTCTCTTCGGAGCAAAGGGGCAGCACCACAGCAACACGGCACGAGAGAATGGGAGAGAGAGAGGCAGTAAGCAGGGAGGAATTCCGATTTTCGGAGTGTACACATCCCATGGCTGCATCGGGCCTTATATAGGCCTCGGGCTGTTAATGGGAGGTTGAAAGAGGGGAGCGGTTAATGGGCTGCGATTAAGCCCATTAACCTCGCACGTTACAGCTCGCAGCGAGCCTGTACGTAACGGCTAGCATGCAGCGCTTCTCGCGCAACGGCTAGTGTCCCAAATAGTAAATAATAAATAGGGAAGGACTTAAAAGCAAAAAACAAAAATAGGGCAGGTGCGGACCAGCCCATTTCGGAGGTGCTATCGTGTCCGGGTCTGCGGGCGCACACACACGCGCCGCCCAGCCCATGCCCAAGCCCAAGCCCGGCCCGGCCCGGCTCGGCTCGGCACGGCACGCACGCGCGCTCGTGTATGAGCTAGTGGAGCCCCTCCTCTAGTGTGATGACTAGTGGGGGGAAGTGGGCAAATCCTTATATGTTGGTAGGGGATTTCTCCCCTTACCGATATGGGACTAAAAACCCCATGTTGTGTGTGGTTTTAAAACACACACCCAACAATCCCCCACATGTGTTTAAAACCACTAAATATTAAATAATTAAAAAATTCAAAAGGTAAAGTAAAAAGACTTTGCTGGATTCCTTATACTACGCAGTAGGTGTAGGTACCTTCCGGTTTGAATCTCCACTTAGTACAGTTGTATACATCCGTGAGGACTTGGTGGACTACGCCTTGAACCAGCCTCATTTATCGGGTTTCTACAAGTAGTACACGTAGTACAGTTTTCGATGGTTCTAAGCGGGTTGCGCTATTAATGGCCTTGCGCAGATATCTTTTCTTGTATGTTTCTAGGGAGCAGCCCTGGTCCCAGAGTTGCGGCCTCACAACGACATACATATAGGTAAGTCCTAATAGGGGTGTGAGCAAGGCGACACCCCGCCTCATGGGTCTTGGACTTATTAAGAGTTTTACACTCATCCTACCCCTTGCTTTTAATAAGCACTGGCGTCATAGGGACGGGAGCATTATTCAGTGCTCCTCATTTTCAATCACTACTACAGTTTGTTTCTACCCATTGAACCTCCGTGAGGTTGGGTTCCCACTGCGGTGATCTTTCTTATGGGCTTAATCCCATCCCCCTCGACGATTCTAAGACCACTGTCCTAGAGAGGCCCTTTGTTAAATGATTCGCCAAATTCTTTTCGGATCTAACAAAGTCTAGGGCAATTATTTGATTTTTCATCTTATATCTGAGAGATCTATGTCTCACTTTCAGATGTCGATTTATTTTCACGTCAGCGTTTTCTTGATTACATTTATCAATAGCTGATCGACAATCACAATGGATAGATATAGCCGGTAAAGGCTTTTCTATCAATGGGATCTCATATAGAAGATCTCGAAGCCATTCTGCTTCTGTGCTAGTGGTATCTAGCGTTATCATTTCTGATTCCATGGTACTCCTAGCTATAACGGTTTGTTTGGTGGATTTCCAAGATATGGCTCCACCTCCTAGTAGGAATACATATCCGGTTGTGGACTTAATATCTATTGAGTCACTAATCCAGTTAGCATCAGAGTATCCCTCTAATACAGCTGGATATCCACTATAGTGGAGACCGTATGATATGGTTCCCTTAAGGTATCTAAAAACTCTTTCTAATGCATTCCAATGGGACAAATTCGGGTTAGACGTATAACGACTAAGTCTATTTACTGCGTAAGCGATATTGGGTCGAGTATAGTTTGCTAGAAAACCTAGCGATCCTATGATTTGAGCATACTCGCTCTGTAGTCTAGGAAGTCCAGTATTCTTTGTTAGATGGGTATTTGGATCATATGGTGTGGATACTGGTTGGCAATCAGGGTCGTAAAATTTCATAAGGATTTTCTTGACATAGTGGGATTGGGATAACACTAAACCATTGTTCTTCCTAATGATCGTAGTGTTCAAAATAACGTCGGCTTGTCCTAGATCTTTCATGTCGAAGTTTTGAGACAAAAAGTGTTTGATATCATTTATGATTTGTATGTTTGAACCGAATATCAAAATATCATCAACATACAAACATAAGATGACAACATTATTACCATCTACTTTATGGTATACACATTCATCCGTTGTGTTGATATCAAATCCATAGGATAAGATAACTTCATCGAATTTCATGTGCCATTGTTTTGGGGCTTGTTTAAGTCCATAGAGGGATCGAATTAACTTACACACCTTTCCCTCTTGTCCAGGTGCAGTAAATCCCTCGGGTTGGTCCATGTATATTTCCTCATTAAGGTCGTCTTTCAAGAAAGCAGTCTTTACATCCATTTGATGTATGACTAGCTTATAGATTGAAGCTAAGGCGAAGAGGATCCTAATTGTGGTTATCCTAGCGACAGGTGAGTAGACATCAAAGTAATCTACCCCAGGTTTTTGGGTAAAGCCCTTGGCTACAAGTCGTGGCTTAAATTTATCTATGGTACCGTCGGGTCTAAGTTTTTTATTAAACACCCATTTACATCCTATGGTTTTACAACCAGGAGGTAAATTGGTGAGTTCCCAGGTATGGTTTTGAAGTATGGATTGGATCTCGTTATCTATAGCTTCTTTCCAAAAAGGTTAGTCTATGGACTTCATTGCATCTGTATAGGTGGAGGGAGAGTTCTCCACCATAAGTGCATAGAAGTCATCAAAGACTTTCTCTACACGGGCACGTTTACTCCTCCTAGGTTCGGTTTGGGTTACCGGTTCAATCTGGTCTTCAGGTTCTAATTGGACTTCAGGTTCGATCTGAGTCACCTGATTAGAACTAGAGGCCTGGTTATTAGTATTAATCCTAGTGTTGATCCTAGTCTTATAAGGGAAGATATTTTCGAAGTATGAGGCATCTCTAGCTTCGATTATGGTGTTATTGGCTATTTCGCTTATTTCAGAGTTAAACACTAAAAATCGATTAGCGTTACTATCTGAAGCGTAGCCAATAAAGATGGCATCTACAGTCTTAGGTCCTTTCTTCTTCCTTTTGTTATCGGGGATTTTGACCTTAGCTAGGCACCCCCATACTTTTAGGTATTCTAAGTTAGGTTTTCTATGTTTTCATACTTCGTATGGGGTCAAGTCATTATGTTTGAAAGGAATGCGGTTAAGGATAAAACAGGCCGTCATTAGGGCTTCCCCCCACAAGTTCTCTGGCGCTCCAGAGCTTAGTAATATGGAATTGACCATATTTATTAGGGTCCTATTTTTCCTCTCTGCTACACCGTTGGATTGGGGAGTGTAAGGAGCTGTGACTTCATGGAGTATTCCATAGTCATCACAGTATTCACTTAACTCATTTGAGGTGTACTCCCCTCCTCGGTCTGACCTAAGGATCTTAATGGTTTCGTCTAATTGGTTTTCAACCAGAGCTCTGTAAATTTTAAATTTACTGAGTACTTCATCCTTAGTTTTAATAAGGTATAGGTGGCAATATTTTGAAATGTTATCTATGAACGTTACAAAATATCTATTGCCACCTCTCGAGGTTCTCCCAGAATCACAGACATCGCTGTGAATTAATTCAAGTATATGGGAGTCTCGATCGATGGTTTTAAAGGATTTCTTAGGTTGTTTCGCTTCTACGCATATCTCGCACTTGTCGAGATTCCTAGTATCGGATTTGGGAATGATGTTGAGGGTCATGAGTTTCTTAATAGAATTATAATTTACATGACCTAGTCTTTGGTGCCAAGTAACCGAAGACTCAATATTTAAGATAGTAGAAGAAGGATTGAATATATTTAATTTAAACAAACCATCACAAAGAAATCCTTTTCCAATAAAATTCATTCCCTTGGTGATTACAACCTTATTGGACTCAAATACAAGCTTATATCCCTGTTGGACTAATAAGGACCCACTAATTAAATTCCTCCTAATCTCCGGAACGTGGTGGACTCCGCGCAGGGTCAGGGTCTTCTCCGACATCAGCTTCAGGTCGATCCGTCCTATCCCTAGCACACGAGCCTCAGCATTGTTCCCCATGCTTACAGCTCCTCCACCTGAGACCTGATAGGTGGAAAACAAAGATTGATCAGAGCAAACATGAATGTTAGCTCCTGTGTCAATCCACCAATCAAATACTTGAAAGGTCATGTTAACTTCAGGGGTGAAGAGAACAGACCTGAAAGCGGTCCCAGAAGAGCCAGCTCCAGAGGTCACCATGTTGACTTGGGAGCCGGGTGGCGTTGGACCATTTCTTCTTGGATTTGGAGGTGGTGCTGTCTTCTTGTAGAAGCATTGGTTGGCCATGTTATTGGTCCGACCGCAGACGTAGCAGCAACGCACTCCTTCCTTCTTTTGGTCCTTGGGATGGTTTGGGTTATGGTTGCTATGGTATGGCTTCTTGGTATATGGCTTAGGCTTAGGGTGGAAGGGTTTCTTCTGGAACTTATGTCTAGGTTTTTGGAATGGCTTAGACGGTTGACCCTCTATGTTGTTGACCTTGAGTTTGGATTCAGAGGATCCCTTTTCCCTGAGCCTATGTTGCTCCTCAATTCTAATAGAGTTTAGAACTTGAGTTAGGGTTAGGTCACCTTGGGTATGACTTAGGTGCTTAGAGAATTCAGACCAAGAAGCAGGTAGTTTATCTATAAGACAGGCTATCTGGAAGGTTTCATCAAGGATGGAACCATTAGTCTTCAGATGTTGGACTAGGTTCTCAAACTCATGAATTTGATCATTCATGGGTTTGGAGTCAACCATTTTGAAGCTGTTGAAGTCAGACGCTTTGAAGCGTTTTACTCCAGCATCATCTAGGCCATACTTACGCTCTAGGGTATCCCATAGGTCCTTAGGGTTTTGAATGGTATAGTAGATATCATATAGTCTATCAGATAAGGCTCCTAGGATCCTATGAAGGCCATGGTAGTTGATTTCTTCTGGGGTCCTAGTGGGAATACCAGAAGTTGGTTCAGATTCAGGTTGTGAAGTGGAGGCTCGGGTGCGACGAGTTTGGCTAGACCCGTTGGATACTCCTGGTGCGGTTTCACCTATGGCTGACAGTAACCCAAGTATGGTTAGCCAGAATCGCATCTGGTTTTGCCACCTCTTGAAGTTAGACCCGTCAAACTTCTCGGGTTTGGCACTAAGGTTTCACGGTTTGGTGAGGCCATTTCGGACCAAAGTAAGGAGTTGTAATCTGTGGATTGAAAAATAAGTTTTGTCAATTTTAAAGTACACCTAGATAGATTCGACTTTTAGAAGTACAAATAAAACTTCCAAATCCTAACGGCCAGATGGGCTCCAGGTAGGAGGTGGAGCACTGGGCTCGCTCAAATACCAAGCTACCTTGGGCAATTTAATGCCGGTTTGACAAGCCTTTCTAGACACCGTAGGCAGTGGAATATTCCAATGACGACTTTTAGTCTTTTCTATAATCTATGCTTCTAATTTATTTTTGTAGAAAATAGTTTTGTAACTAGTAGCAACTAATAGGTAGCACGAAATAAAGACTAATATATGATCACGTAGGCTAACAGATGATTAATGAGCACGTTGCAAAGAAGATAACTTATGAACGATTAAATTACAATAAGATTCTTGGATTGTTGGAAATCTAATCGTTCTAAACTAGCAAATTTAGGATTTAATCAAATTATTAATATTAAAATTGATTAGCAAATGTTATTTTCGCAAACAAGGACAAGTCACAAATTTCTTTTAGAAATTGTTTGCCAAGGCAGAGCGGGTTCTATGGAACCGTCATTCACCTTGCCGAACTTTTCTAAAAGGGAGATACAATCTATCTAGAATATATCTAATTATTTAGATTTCTCTATTAGATGCAAGTCGATTATTTTAGATCTAATATTAGGACAAAAGAAGAGTTAGAAACTCTGGCCTGTGGTCGAAGCGTGCTAGGCACTGTCCCAAGAATCTTATTGCCCCCCTCGTGCGGGTCTTGTGGCAATTGTTCTCGGAGATACGGCGACCCCGGTCAGGCGACCTCCTTCTCGTCGGCACGACTCCAAGAAGGTTTTGCGAACCTCGTAGAATTTCAGGAACCCAGCGACTCGATGACGATCTTCTCGAGACCGGGAGGCAGCACCGCAGCAAAGCTTTGGTCCGAGAGAGGGAGTCTCTTCGGAGCAAAGGGGCAGCACCACAGCAACACGGCACGAGAGAATGGGAGAGAAAGAGGCAGTAAGCAGGGAGGAATTCCGATTTTCGGAGTGTACACATCCCATGGCTGCACCGGGCCTTATATAGGCCTCGGGCTGTTAATGGGAGGCTGAAAGAGGGGAGCGGTTAATGGGCTGCGATTAAGCCCATTAACCTCGCACGTTACAGCTCGCAGCGAGCCTGTACGTAACGGCTAGCATGCAGCGCTTCTCGCGCAACGGCTAGTGTCCCAAATAGTAAATAATAAATAGGGAAGGACTTAAAAGCAAAAAAAAAAAAATAGGGCAGGTGCGGACCAGCCCATTTCGGAGGTGCTATCGTGTCCGGGTCCGCGGGCACACACACACGCGCCGCCCAGCCCAAGCCCGGTCCGGCCCGGCACGCACGCGCGTGTGTGAGCTAGTAGAGCCCCTCCTCTAGTGTGATGACTAGTGGGGGAAAGTGGGCAAATCCTTATATGTTGGTAGGGGATTTCTCCCCTTACCGATATGGGACTAAAAACCCCATGTTGTGTGTGGTTTTAAAACACACACCCAACAGTCCCCACATACGTGCTCGCCGCCAATGCACCCTTTGGCGACTCCCATCGTCCATCGATGACTCCCACCGTCCGTCGATAACTCCCACACCATGGTTCACAATAAGTGCATGTGTTCGCAGTTGTTCTCACCTCCCACCACGTCCGTCGGTGACTCCCATCTCTATTGGCAACTGATGCACCCTACTGCACTACAAGCGTATCCGTGGTTGGGGCACATTTGGCTTTGATGCTTGCTTGTAGTAGTCCTCTAACGAAAAGGTTGAAGAAATATATTTTCTCTCCAAGAGAAAGGTGCTTGTCGCAATCCTCGCCCGTAGGTGTGCTGCAAATGTGCCTGCAACTATGCTCGCCGCCACCGCGATCAAAGACACCGAATGCTGTTTCACTGCAGATGTGCCCGTGGTTGTGCTTGCCATGATCCGCGGCTGTCGGTGTCTTTTGACGTCGTTCGTTGACGACTCCGTACTAATGCCCTTCGGCATCTCCACCAGCCACCCATCGACGACTATATTAGTCCGCTCATCGGGGATAAGAATAGTAGCCTGCTGGTGACTCCGCAACCATGACTACACCTGCGCCTTGCACACTGCTACCAGCGCCGGCTTGACGCGACTACCACTCCTCCTCCGGCGTTGCCTCGCCGTCGCCAACCTCCTGCACCCACAATGCTGCCGATCGTTAGAGCATCTCCAACGGGCTCCGAAGGAGAGCTCTGAAGGCTCACGTGGCTCTCCGAAGGGAATCGGGCGCTCCAACCGGTTCCATGCGGCTCTCCGAAGGCCTACGTGGCATGCCATGTAGGCCACGTGCCCCCCGGACCTCCGAAGCCCTCCACATACAACAGAGGTCCTTCGGAGCCTCCGAACGAATAAAAAATTCCAGATTTTTTTAAAAACCCCCCCGGACCTTTCATAAATTATTATATATATATATATATATATATATATATATATATATATATATATATATATATATATATATATATATATATATATATATATATATATATATATATATATATATATATATATATATATATATATATATATATATATATATATATATATATCAAAACATCACTTTTCACGTTTGATCGGAGAGTTTGGATAACTTGGAAATGACTAGGGTGTTTGGTGCAAAATGCTCGGACATCCAGTTCGGAGGCCGTTGGAGCTGAACCTCTCACCGAAGAGGTCTCCGATGAGGTGGCAGCAAAAAGCATGCCCCATTTGCTTCGGAGGTGCTCCGAGCTTCGGAGCCCGTTGGAGATGCTCTTACTCTTCCATGAGCTGGCCTGGCACTCGAAGACGGGCCGCACGATGCCTACTGCACCCCTGGTTGTGCTCCACGTGCTGGCCACCCAGGGTGCATCCCCTGACCTTCATATGCATCCATCGGTCACCGTACCGGTGGGTGCATTGTGCACACGCCTCCCTCGGGCTCTACGGCTCTCTCTCCTCGCTACAACCACGGGTCCCACTACGATTCAAGAGACATGGGGTAGTAGGCCCCAGCACACGGGGGTAGTGGCTCCCAGCACTTAGAACGTGCCCATATATAAGCTCTGGCCAATGGTTGTAGCGTACACAGGATGTGCTGAAAATTTTTCCCTCCTCGTGTAGTTGTGGGGTCTCCTCCAAGCAACCCGGTTGCTTTGCTTGTATGCCCAACCAAATGTCCTTTGCTTCAATGCGAACTAACTTGGGAGTGGGGTCCACCATGGAGGTGGGCCGAACTCATGGACTGGACCCAACAAATGTTTGCATGTATCGCCCTTGGTGAAATAACAAATATTTGCATAAATCTCCCTTGGTGGAATTATTATTTAGAACTATATCCTGCAAAAGTAAGTGAAGGGGCATCATGGGTATCTCAAGGAGGATCATGACACTGGTGGAGGGAAAATTAGATTTGGTTCAAATTAATTTCAGTGATTGTATTCATCTAAAATATGCTCTTAAAATAATTTTATGAAAATGGTAGCAATGAAAATTGACCTGTTACGTGTAACGGATGGCTATGATTTGGACACGTCATTCGAGTTGATCATTGGGGTTAAAAGTTTCGGGTTAAATAGTTTTTTTATGTGGGTTTTTTTCTTAATGTGGGTGAGTGTTATATCTAATCTAAGCTAATGGTCTATATCTATATCTAATCTATACTATATACTAAAATGGAAGCTTCTCTCCCGTGTTGTGACACGTGGACATCTTTTAAAGAACCATAATCATTCTTCCATGTGTGAACACGGCTCAGTATAAAATCATATTAAAAACCTACCGTAAAGATAATAAAACACTCATTCAATAGCATTTAATTATCATTTGATGTTAATCTCTCTCTCTCTCTCTCTCTCTCTCACTCTCTCTCTCTCTAACAAGTGAATCACACTCACTTTAAATTTCATACTTCTTCGAACAATTGTGATGTCATCTCTGCCAAATGGCTGTGCATCAAGCATATCTGGGCATTGCCCGGGTTTCTTACTAGTTGTATAATACTAAAATGGAGCCCTCTCTCCTGTGTTGTGACACGTGGATCTTTTTTGAAGACCATAATCCTTTTCACATGTTCACATATGGCTCTTTTTCATAAATACTATTAAAAACCTACTATACATATGATAAATACCCATTCAATTACAATTAATGATCATTTGATGACAATTAGGAAAATCATTAATTAGTACTCTCTCTCTCTCTCTCTCTCTCACACACACACACACACACACACACACAAGTGAATCACACTCACTCATGATTGCACACTTATTCGGATGGTTGTCATGTCGATCGTATGTGCCAAGTGGTGTACATCAAGTTCATCCGGGCATTGCCCGAATGTTTTATTAGTCTATATCTATACTATATACTAAAACGAAAGCCTTACAAGGAGCTTCTGCCATGTGGCACAGCATTAAAAGCATTAATTTTAATTTAAATCCATTTCTATGCATGCCCATTAATGCACTCATGATCTATTTCTTTTTTGGATGGTAGTGATTTCTCCCGATGCCCATGACCATAAATGAAAATTTAAACCTATTTCTCTACATGCCCATTAATGCTCTTATGATTGATTCCTTTCTTATTGGCATTTGAACCCCTTCTTGCATGCCGTTTTAAATTAAATGCTCTATCGGTTTGCAAACCATTTTCTCCCATTTCTCCCGATGCTTATTAGTGGAAAGTTAAACTCATTTCACCTTATGCCCATAAATGCTCATTTATAATTTTAATATTTTATTTCGTGCATTGCACGGGTTCAATACTAGTATCTATACTAAAATGGAAGCCTCTCTCCCGTGTTGTGACACGTGGAAGTCTTTTAAAGAGCTAGAATTCTTTTTTCGTGTGTGAACGCGGCTCTCTTTTAAATCCATTTAAAAACCTACCATAAAGATGATAAATTTTCATTCAATGGCATTCAAGGTCATTTGATGTTATTCACTCATATATATATATATATATATATATATATATATATATATATATATATATATATATATATATATATATATATATATATATATATATATATATATATATATATATATATATATATATATATATATATATATATATATATATATATATATATATATATTGATGGTGCAAAAATTGTGACCAGCTTGTTGTCCATGTGACAGTAACGAGAGGCGACGCGTGGAGACATCAGGGTCCCCCTAGGGGTCGTCCTTACCTTGGGATGCCCCTTGAGAGGCCTCGGTCGATCGAAGGGCCGACCTTAGGTAGCCAAAGAAAAATCCCCCCCATCCTGGGGGTGAACTCGAGATTTAGAGCTAACCCCATCTTCAGCTCATAAGCGGAAGAGGTCGCCCGTTGTTGGTGCTCACAGCCCGCCCGGAGTTCGCCCTGACTGGATCACCAGTAGAAGAGGCTGTCCGTGGCTGCTGCTCACTGCCTGTAGCTGATGCTCACGCCCCCCCCGGAGCTTACCCTGACTGCATGTGACCTGTTCGCACGCAGAAGAGGTCGCCCGCGGCTGGTGCTCGTAGCCCGCCCGGAGTTTTGCCCTAGTGGTTCATGACACACATCACGTATAATGGGAGAAGGCTCCGACTGCATAAGGATCCAACCCGGAGCTGACCCCGACCTCTTGCGATTAGCTCGCACGCGGAAGAAGTCACCCCATAGCTGGTGCAATATTTTTCAAGAAACCCAACACCCACAGCTCACTCAGGAGCTCGCCTATTAACAATAGGGAGAAGTAGGCGGAGCAACAAATGGGGAGATCACCCTCTTTTCCACAGTTCGCCCGTTGATAGTAGGCGGAGCAACTGAATAGAGAAGGTTCAAAGGTCCCCCCCGACCAGGAGCTCATTTGGTCATGCAACCCCCAGAGAGCCCACCCTCTTTTCCGCAGAGGTCGCCCACAATAAGGCGTTACCAAATCGACAGGTGTCGCCACCCCCATGGAGCTACGTGGACAACTTCGGGCCACGGAAGCCGATCAAAGTCGATCTAAGACCTCCTAGACTGGAGCCTTATAGAATCTCCACCTAGCAAAGAAAAGACCGGCGCATCCTCCCTTACCACCGCCTGACAGGCTTAACGACAAAGGCCATCAGAAACCCTAACCCTCTCCAGCCACTACAGCTCTCTCTTGTTCACCCTGGACTGACTTGAGCGTCAGAGGGTCTGCGCTCCTGAGGGAGCCAGTCGTTCTCATATTTTCTCTGTCTTGCAGGAAGATCGCACGAGCCAGCGAAAATATCCCCCAAACAATATTTGGTGCCGTCTGTGGGATCTTTCGACTGGTTCCTGTGAGAACGCCCACGACCACGCGATCGAAAGCCGTGCCTCTCGAGGATACCCTGATGGCCTCGGCCACGCAGGGACAGAGACGGGCAAAAACCCGCGTCGGGTCTACACGAAGTCGGCCGCTCGCTCAAGCCTCCCAACCCCCTGTCCAGCTCAATGACTAGTTCCTTTTGGAGATGTTGACTACTCAGCGAGCCATGATGGACGAACTGACATGCCTGTGCCAAGTCCCGACAACGAGCAGGAGGACTGACCTCTCCCCCGGGCTCGACCCGCAGCGGGGAGGATCAGTAATTTCGCCTCAGCAGCTGGGCGTATCGGTGGGAACCGCTCCCCTTGCGTGACCTCCCCGGTCTCGAAGTCGCATCAACCCACGTTGGCGCCCACGCGGCGGGCATCCCAGTAGGAGCCCCCTGTGGAAGACGCAGTGGTGCGCAAGACAAGGGACTCAGCTCTCGGGCAACTTCAGCGGTTTGTCACCTAGCGCTCCAGCAACAAGCCGACTCCGCCTTCAGCCCTTCCTTGTCGACGAAGCCGAAGTGCGAGGTCCGATGAGTCAGAAGCAAGGTTTTGAGGGAGAGACCGTAACCTACGACATCAGCATGAGCAGGAACCCACGGTGGAAGTGTTACCCCGTGCGGAGACCCATGAGGTGACGGCCTCACACAGACCTTTTCCTGCGCCGAGGCCATTACCGGTGAAGTAGCTTAGCAGACGTCGGGATGTTGTCTCCGAATATCACTATAGTGAGGGCACGGTTCGACCTCGAGAAAATGTGCAAGACCGCTTGGGGCTTGCGCAGCCACTCTTGGGGGATCACCCTGGGCACTGGCAGAGTTACCCAGCATGTCCGTCGACCTCTTGGAAGACATGGCCGCTTGGGGAGGGAGCTCGCCCTTCATGAAGGAGGTGCATCGAGGAGACTTCCCCCAGCTTTGGACTCCTCCGACGTTCATCATGTTCGACGGATCGCAGGATCCAGTCAACCATGTGCTGGCTTACCGGAAGTTGCTATTTTTCTAGGACCAGGACCATGTTTTGTGCTGCGTCTTCTCGAGCAGCTTGACGGGTTCAGCTCTGGATTGGTTTCATAAATTACCCCTGGGCTCGATCCCAAGCTTCACTACTCTGTCCTGGCCATTCTTGGAACAGTACCGATGCAATCGACAATCTCCGACGTGAATCGAATCACTATTCGATCTCACTATGGGCGCACGGGAGACCCTCCGATGCTTCTTGATGCGATTTTGGAACACATACCTCACCCTCGAGGACTCAACAGGGCGAGATCGGACAACCATGAGTGCCTTTCGGAGTGCACTCCCAGAAGGAGGTGAGCTTCATAACGTTATTGTCATTTCCGATCCCCACACCATGATTGAGTTTTTCACCTTGGTCTAGCAACACATTAAGCTTGAAGATGTGGTGTTGGATCATCGAGGGAAGATGGCCGAACAACAGCAACTTTCGACTTTACGTGTAGGCACCCTCTTGTAGACTATTTTGTGAAATGAAGGGTGTTTGGACTAAAGAGTCTTTTCAAATCTGTGATCGATAGTGATCCACAAGAACAGCTCGCACACGATTAGCTCGCATACAGCTTACTTAAAGAACAGTCCACCATCATGCGGACTTAAAGCAATACCTGGGTTCTCAGTGGCCATCCTGAACGACCTTGAGATCGCCAGGGTAATCCACTGTCTAGGTACTTTAAACATGACCGGGGTCCTTCGCATTCACATGCCATAAAAGAAAGCGCCCCGGGGTGATCAAAGGGGACCTGAATGGCTGACCACCCATTTAGGCGACTTGAAAATCTCTTGGTAATCCCTCGAAGCTAGACAACTTGGTGAGGTCGCAAAAAAGAAATGCGAAAGCCACTAACGTCAAAGGCTAGGGTCAAGGCCACTGTCCACTGTCATATGGACGCGATAAGCAAAATCGGGGTTCTGAGGATTCTTAACCGGACAGGGGGTAGCTAGCTTTTGATTCTTTTATCGCTCGTTAAACTTCCACCCTTTTGCCCTTACACTCTGTTTTGATTCAATCTCTATTGATTTGTATTTTTGTCGAGCTATCGGGCCCTACTATTTTTGCATATATCGAAATTTTCATGCATATCAACCTTTTTGCGATGTCGTTTATTTTTTTTATCGATTTAGCTACCTCGTCCGGGGTATGGTTCTTGGATCGTCGAGAAAACAACACCTTACACGACCTAATGCCACACAACTTTACTCGTTGAGCGATCTGGAGACATCACGGGCAGACACGACGGAGACACCTTACACGGCATGATGCCACGTTGCTTTGCTCGTTGAGCGACCTGGTGATATCACGGGCAGACACGGTGGAGACACCTTATGCAGCCTGATGCCACACAGCTTTGCTCATTGAGCGACCTGGTGACATCATGGAAAGACGCAACAGAGACACTTTACACGCCCTGATGCTACGTAGCTTAGATCGTTGAGCGACATGGTGACATCACGAGCAGACGCGGCAAATACACCTTATGTGGCTTGATGCCACGTAGCTTAGATCATTGAGCGACCTGGTAACATCACGGACAAACGTGATGGACACCTTACACGGCCTGATGCCATGCAACTTAGCTTGTTTAGCGACCTGATGACATCATGGGCTGACGTGACGAAGACACCTTACGTGGCCTGATGCCACACAGCTTAGCTCGTTGAGCGACCTGGTGACATCACGGGCAGACATGGCGGAGACACCTTACGCGGTCTGGTGCCATGCAGTTTTGGTCGTTTGAGCGACCTGGTGACATCACGGGCAGACACAGCGAAGACATCTTATGCGGCCTGATGCCACGCAGCTTAGCTTATTGAGCAACCTGGTGACATCACGGGCAGACGTGATAGAGATACTTTATGTGGCCTGGTGCCATGCAGTTTTATTCGGTTGAGCGACCTGGTGACATTATAGGCAGACGTGGCGGAGACACCTTACATGGCCTGGTGCCATGCAGTTTTGCTTGTTTAAGCGACCTGGTGATATCACGGGCAGACGCGGCGGAGACATCTTACGCGGCCTGATACCATGCAACTTAGCTCGTTGAGCGACCTGGTGACATCACGAGCAGAATTAGCGGAGACACTTTACGCGACCTGGTGCCATACAGTTTTGCTCGTTTGAGCACCTGGTAACATCACCGACAGACGCGGTTAAGACACCTTACGCGGCCTGATGCCATGCATCTTTGCTCATTAAGCTACTTGGTGATATCACGGGTAGACACGACGGAGACACCTTACGCGGCCTAATGCCATGCAGCTTAGCTCATTGAGCGACATGGTGACATCACGGGCAGATATGGCAGAGACACCTTACGCGGCCTGATGCCACGCAGCTTAGCTCGTTGAGCGACCTGGTGACATCATGGGCAGACGATGTGGATACCTTATGCGGCTTGATGCCATACAGTTTAGCTCATTGAGCGACCTGGTGACATCACAGGCAGACGCGGCGGAGACAACTTATGTGGCATGATGCCACCCAGCTTAGCTCGTTGAGCAACCTGGTGACATCACGGGCAGACACGGTTGAGACACCTTACACGGCTTGATGCCATGCAGTTTTACTCGTTTGAGAAACCTGGTGATATCACGGGCAGACATGGCAGAGACATCTTACACAGCTTGATGCCACGTAGCTTAGCTTGTTAAACAACTTGGTGATATCACGGGCAGACGCGATGAAGATACCTTACGTGACCTGGTTCCATGCAGTTTTGCTCGGTTGAGTGACCTGGTGACATCACGGGCAGACGTGACAGAGATATCTTACACAGCTTGATGCCACGCAGCTTAGTTCATTGAGTGACCTGGTGACATCATCGGAAGATGCGGCGGAGACACCTTACACGGCCTGGTGCCACGTAGTTTTGCTCGTTTGAGCGACCTGGTGACATCACGGGCAGACACAACAGAGACCTCTTACGCGACCTGATGCCACACAGCTTAGCTCATTGAGCAACCTGGTGACATCACGGACAGACGTGATGGAGACACTTTACGCGGCCTGGTACCATGCAGTTTTGCTCGGTTGAGCGATATGGTGATATTACGGGCAGACGCGATGGAGACACCTTATGTGGTATGGTCCCATGCAGTTTTGCTCGGTTGAGCGACCTAGTGACATCACGAGCAGACGCGATGGTGACACCTTATGTGGCCTGGTGCCACGCAGCTTAGCTCGTTGAGCAACCTGGTGACATCACGGGCAGATTCGATGGAGACACCTAACGCAGCTTGGTGCCATACAGTTTTATTCGTTTGAGCAACCAGGTGATATCACGGGCCGACGCAGCAGAGATATCTTACGCGGTTTGATACCATGCAGCTTAGCTCGTTGAACAACTTGGTGACATCACGGGCAGACGCGATAGAAACACCTTATGCGGCCTGGTGCCATGCATTTTTGCTCGGTTGAGTAACTTGGTGACATCACGGGCAGACGCGACGGACACCTTACACAGCCTAGTGCTATACAATTTTGCTCGTTTGAGTGACCTAGTGACATCACTGGCAGATATGGCAGAGACATCATGCGCGGTCTGATGCCATACAGCTTAGCTCGTTGAGCGACTTGGTGACATCACGGACAAACATGATGGAGACATCTTACGTGGTCTGATGCAACGCAGCTTAGCTCATTGAGTAACTTGGTGACATCACGGGCTGACGCGATGGAGACCCCTTACGTGGCTTGGTGCTACATGGTTTTGCTCGTTTGAGCGACCTTGTGACATCAAGAGCAGACGCGGCGGAGACACCTTACGCAGCTAGATGTCACCCTGTAGCCGACTTTGCATAGTAGAACACCATTCAGTAGGAGTTGGTCAACAGACATAAGGATCGAACTAGTCTACATGGACAACCTTGCTAGACTCCTGAGTGAGCGGGGCTATGCTTAGCTGCTCCCTCAGGAGGGGTAATGATGGTGAAAAAATTATCACCAGCTTGTTGTCCACATGACAGTAACGGAAGGTGACGCGTGGAGACATCAGAATCCCCCTGGGGGTCGTCCTTACCTTGGGATGCCCCTTGAGCGGCCTCGGTCGACCGAAGGGCCAACCTTAGGTAGCCAAAGAAAAAGCCCCCCCTCCCAGGGGTAAACTCGAGATTCAGAGCCAACCCCGACTTCAACTTGTACGTGAAAGAGGTCGTCCGTGCCTGGTGCTCACAGCCCGCCCGAAGTTCACCCCGACCACCATGACTGGATCACCAGCAGAAGAGGCTGTCCGTGGCTGGTACTCACTGCCCGCCCGGAGCTGCTCGCAGCTGGTGCTCACGGCTCACCCAGAGCTTACCCTAACCGTATGCGACCAGTTCGCATACGGAAGAGATCGCCCGTGGCTGGTGCTCTAGCCCACTTGGAGTTTTGCCCTAGAGGTTCGTGACACACGGTGCGTATAATGAGTGAATGCTTCAACTGTATAGGGATCCAGCCCGGAGCTTACCCCGGCCGCTTGCGATTAGCTCGCACGCGGAAGAGGTGCCCCATAGCTGGTGCAATATTTTTCGAGAAACCCAACACCCACAACTCGCTTAGGAGCTTGCCTATTGATAATAGGGAGAAGTAGGCGGAGCAACGAATGGGGAGCTCGCCCTCTTTTCCACAGTTTGCCCGTTGATAGTAGGCGGAGCAACTGGATGGAGAAGGTTCAGAAGGTCCCCCCCCCCCGACCAGAAGCTCATCTAGTCATGCAACCCCCAGAGAGCCCGCCCTCTTTCCCGCATAGATCGCCCACAGTAAGGCAGTACCAAATTGATAGGTGTCGCTACCCCTATGAAGCTATGTGGACAACTGCGGGCGACGGAAGCCGATCAAAGTTGATTTAAGACCTCTCAAACTGGAGCGACAAAGGCCATTAGAGACCCATGTGGGCTGGCACATGGGGGCATAGAAGGTACGGGAAGAAGCCACCACATGTCATCCTCTGGTAGCCTGTAGAAAGTCTATAAAGGTACGACCCCCGGCTCCAAAGTATAGGTTCGAAACTTAAAAACCCTAAACCTCTCCAGCCACTATAGCTCTCCCTTGTTCACGCTGGACTGACTTGAGCGTCGGAGGGTCTGCGTTCCTAAGGGATCCAGCCGTTCTCATGTTTTCTCTGTCTTGCAGGACGACTGCACAAGCCAACAAAAATATCCCCCAAACATATATATATATATATATATATATATATATATATATATATATATATATATATATATATATATATATTTCTCTCTCTCTCCAACAAGTGAATCACACTCACTTCGGATTTCACACTTTTTCGAATAGTTGCAATGCCGTCTTTGCCAAATGGCATGCATCAAGCACATTCGGGCATTGTCTGGGTTTCTTACTAGTATCTATACGAAAATGGAAGCCTCTCTCCCATGTTGTGACACGTGGATGTCTTTTAAAGAGCTAGAATTCTTCTTTCGTGTGTGAACGCAACTCTTTTTAAAATTCATTTAAAAACCTACCATAAAGATGATAAATTTTCATTCAATAGTCATTTGATGTTAATCTCTCTCTCTCTCTCTCTCTCTTTCTCTCTCTCTCTCTCTCTCTCTCTCTCTAACAAGTGAATCACACTCACTTTAGATTTCACACTTCTTCGAACAGTTGCAATGTCATTTTGGCCAAATGGCGTGTATCAAGCACATTCGGGCATTGTCCGGGTTTCTTACTAGTATATATATACTAAAATGGAAGCCTCTTTCCCGTATTGTGACACATAGAAGTCCTTTAAATAGCTAGAATTTTTCTTCCGTGTGTGAACGTGGCTCTCTTTTAAATCCATTCAAAAACCTACCATAAAGATGATAACTTTTCATTCAATGGCATTTGATAGTCATTTGATGTTAATCTCTCTATCTTTTTCTCTCTCTCTCTCTCTCCCTCTCTAACAAGTGAATCACACTCACTTTAGATTTCACACTTAGTCAAACAGTTGTGATGTCGACTTTGCCAAATGGTGTGCATCAATCACATTCAAACATTGCTCGGGTTTCTTACTAGTATTTATACTAAAATGAATGCCTCTCTCCCGTGTTGTGACACGTGGACGTCTTTTAAAGAGCTAGAATTCTTCTTCTGTGTGTGAACGCGACTCTCTTTTAAATTCATTTAAAAACCTATTATAAAGATGATAAATTTTCATTCAATGAAATTTAATGGTCATTTGATGTTAATCTCTCTCTAACAACTGAATCGCACTCACTTTAGATTTCACACTTCTTCGAACAGTTGCGATGTCATATTTGCCAAATGGCGTGCATCAAGAACATTCGGGCATTGCCCGGATTTCTTACTAGTATCTATATTAAAAAGGAATCCTCTCTCCCGTGTTGTGACAAGTGGACGTCTTTTAAAGAACTAGAATTCTTCTTCCGTGTGTGAACGCGGATCGCTTTTAAATCCATTTAAAAACCTACCATAAAGATGATAAATTTTTATTCAATGGCATTTAATGGTCATTTGTTGTTAATCTCTCTCTTTCTCTCTCTTTCTCTCTCTCTCTCTCTCTCTCTCTCTCTCTCTCTCTCTCTCTCTCTCTTTCTAACAAGTGAATCACACTCAGTTCAGATTTCGCACTTCTTTGAACAGTTGCGATGTCGTCTTTGCCAAATGGCATGCATCAAGCACATTCGGGCATTGCCCGGGTTTCTTACTAGTATAATACTAAAATGAAAGCCTCGCAAGGAGGTTGTGGCATGTGGCAACTGCATAAAAAACAATGAAAGGTAGAACCTCTATCCTTCAGTTTGAACGCGTAGAAATTATGATCTTATTAAACACTGCATTCATTTGTTTCTTATTCGGTTTTCTTTAGGGAGCGGCTCACATGCGGTTGTTGGGGGACACATGTTGCTCATCGTAGGACTGAGCAAAGCCCTGCCTTAAACGCTGCATTTATTGATTTTTTATTTGGTTTTCTTTAGCTAGGGAGCAACTCACATGTGGCTATTGGAGGCCATGAGTTTCTCATTAGAGGGTTTATTGAAGCAAGGGCCTTAAACACTACATTCATTGGTATAATTTATTTATTTTTTATTTGATTTTCTCTAAGGAGTGGGTCACATGCGGCTGTTGGGAGCGACATGTTTCTCATTGTAGGGCTAAGCGAAGCCTAGGTCTTAAACACTATAGTTATTGATTTTTTATTTGGTTTTCTCTAGGGAGCAACTTACATGCAGCTATTGGTGGGCATGCGTTTCTTATTAGAGGGTTGAGCGAAGTCCGGGTTTTAAATACTATGTACATTTATTTGTTTTCCATCCGATTTTCTCTAGGGAGCGATTCATATGCGGTTGTTGGAGGCCATATGTTTCTCATCAAAGAGCTAAACGAAGCACGGGAGAGGGGGGTCCACACTAGTAAAGAGAGAAATAGAGAGGTGTAATAACACATTCATTGGTACACTAGATTGGGCAAGCTAAAAGGATTGTCATGGTGTATGGAATATTGGTGGCCCTAACTTATCAAATTCCTATATATGTAGGAATTTTGACGAATGGGTGCACTTCCTATTCTTTATGAAAAATAATGCACTACAAAAAAAAAAAATATCAACAGAATATATATATCCGTCGGTAATATTATACCGTCGTCGGTAAATATTTATCGCGACGGACAGAAATTTCGTCGCTGACCGTCGGAAAAGAAAACGGTGACGACTTAATATTTTCGTCGGTATTAAATATTAATACCGACAACAATTTATAATCCGTCGGCAATATATGAATATTTTTTAAAAATATAATAGATTATTAACGATGGGTATTAATGTTTCCGTCGCTATAAATAAGTACATTACCAACAGTTAACCTTGCATCCGTCGGTAAATATTTGTATATTACCGACGATAATTTATTCCATCGGTTAAAGTAATTATAAAATATTTAATAGAATAATTATTACCGACGGAATAAATACTATCCGTCGGTAAAATTTTAATATATACTAATTAATAAATTTATTATTACTGACGAAATATATAAGATCCGTTGGTAATAAAACTTGAATTTTTTTAAAAAAATTACTAAATTCTGGTTATTTATATCCTGTGATTTACAACAATACCATAATATATTCAAATATTACCACAATATTATCACTAATTACCACAAATATTACCACAAATATTACAATATTTGACTAAACCAAAAATTACCACAATTTATCAAATATTACCACAAATTACCAAATATTACCATAATACCAGACAATCACATACAATGCAAAAAAATTACCATATATTTATTACAAAAATATTTTTACACAATCCAAAACTGAAAGAAGCTGTGTGCCCTAGTTCAACCACCCCTCACGCCGCCTGGCACCAACGCTGGGCTCTCATCCCTTGACGCCGCACATCCTGCAATTAACAAAATGTACTTGTTAAAAAATGCTTTACATCTATATATATAACATGGTGCAGTTAGGGCTTAGGACAATGCAGTGACTAAATTATGTGGTTATGAATCAGTTTTAGTGGTGCTGAATGGTGCTCCAACGTTTGATCTGCCGTGATATTTGCTGAGGTGGCATCATCGTTATACCATAGATCGTCGCCTCCCCCCCTCAAGCCGCCAGATTCGAGCGAGCCCCCCCCTTCGAGCCGCCCAAATCGCAGCCCCCTCTTCACGATCCCTTCTTTCAAGCAAGTTTTAAGTAGATATTTTAAAAATTTACCCTTCGATTGACAAATTTAGAGTCTAAGCGTTGGAAAATCATAAGTTAGCGTGTTTTGGATTTTGAACTTGGTTTGGATTCGATCAGATTGTCATTGGATCGCATCCGACAATTCGAACTTGGATATTTTTTCGTATTTCGGACTTGCGAGCAAGTTTTAAGTAGATATTTTAAGAATTTACCCTCCGATTGACTAATTTAGAGTCTAAGCGTTGGAAAATCATAAGTTAGCATGTTTCGGATTTTGAACATGGTTTGGATTCGATCGGATCGTCATCGGATCACATCCGATAATTCGAACTTGGATGTTTTTTCATATTTTGGACTTGCGAGCAAGTTTTAAGTAGATATTTTAAGATTGTTCTCTCCGATTGACTAATTCAGAGTCTAAGTGTTGAAAAATCATAAGTTAGTGTTGTCGGCGATAAGTACTTGAGGTGTACCAAATCTGGAGAAGATGTTATGTCTGAAGAACTTTATAATCTCATCGTCCATTTCTCGGAAGAGCGGCATAGCCTCTACCCACTTGGTGAAGTAGTCGGTGGCCAGCAGTAAGTACTTCTTTTTGCTTGGTGATGGAGGGAACGGGCCCAGGAAGTCCAACCCCCATTGATGGAAAGGCTAAGGACTAGTCAAGGGATGAAGTCCGTATGCTGGGAGATGGATCGCATGGGCATGTCTTTGGCAGGGCTCGCATCTTTGAACAAACTGACGAGCGTCCTTCGCCATGGTTGGCCAGCAGTAGCCTTGAAGTCTGGCTTTGGCTTCGAGGGATCTTCCGCCAGAATGATTGCCGCAAGCTCCAGAATGAATGTCGGCTAGAATTACTTCTCTTTGCTCAGGACCAATACATTTGAGAAGTGTTCCACCATATGATCTAAAGTAGAGATCTTCCTCTCAGAGGCTATAGAACGGGAGTTTTCTTCAAAGTTTTCTGGTTTGGATCACATCTTTCGGTATTTTGCCTTGTTTGAAGAAGTCAAAGATTGGTTGTCTTCAATCTACATATCCATTAACCAAGGCAAGAGTGAAGGTTGGCCGTCTCCAACCCCCATAGCGTTTCGTCATGGCAACAAGTTATTATCCAATGATAGCTTTAGGCAACTATTGATAGTCAATCTGCATTTGACTTTCTTCGAGAAAGTCTCCGAACACTGAAGCGGTATTGGCTAGAGTATCGGCTTTTTGATTTTCTGCTCTCGGAATTTGCATGAATTCGATATCCGAGAATTATTGTTTGTAATGCTACACTAGGGCTAGATAGTGCTGCATCATTTCTCCTCGTGCTTCATAGACTCCATTAATCTGCCTGATTATTAGCTGGGAATCGCTATAGATGGTGAGATGGTCCACCCCAAGGGTTTCAACAATCTCTAACTTAGAAATGAGTACTTCGTACTCGGCTTCATTGTTGGTAGCGTTGAATCCGAGAAGAATTGCCTTTTGAAGATGGTCGAGCTTGAAGCTCCGTCAGTATAGAGCTTCCATCGAGTCCATGAAGTAGTGGGAGCCTCAGGGATCGAATTGAAGGTCACAGGACCGGGACTGAGAGGAGGTTCATCACCGTTATTGATATGCATATTAATGTCATTCTCCAAGGTAATAAGATCCTCTACAGGGAAGTCAGCAAGAAAGTCGGCAATAGCTTGCCCCTTGACAGAGACATGAGGTTCGAATTGGATACCGATGGAGCTCATCTCGATCACCCACTTAGTCATTCAACTAGCTCGACCTACCTTATCGATGATGTCTTTGAGTGGGTGTTCTGAGACGACCGTAATCGGGTGAGAAACGAAGTAGGGTCGGAGTCACCATGATGCTGTAAGCAGAGCCAATGTGACTTTCTTGATCTTCAAGTAGCGAGTCTCTACCAAAAGAAGACTATGGCTGATGTAGTAGATGGGGTACTTAATGCCTTCTCTTCTACTGACCAGAACTACGTTGATGGCTTGATCAGTGACAGCAAAATAGAGCCAGGGGTCTTCTTTTGACAGTGGAACTGTCAGGATAGGAGCCCAGGAGAGATAGTATTTGACACTTTGGAAAGATTGTTCGCAAGTTGGATTCCATCCTGAGGTGTCTGCTTTTCGTAGTTTATCGAAGAGGGGCTTGCACTTGTTCGAAGATTTAGATATGAATCGGTTGAGGGCCGCTAGTCTTTCTGTGAGGCATTGTACTTCTGGGTGAGGCATTTCGAGAATTGCTCGAATCTGATCGGGACTCACTTCAATGCCTCGCCTAGTCACTAGATGACCTAGGAATTTACCTGATTGAACTCCGAAGGCGCACTTGGCCGGATTCAGTTTCATATGGTACTTTCGAAGGACTTGGAATGTTTCTGCAAGATCGGAGAGATGATTCTCATGACTGCGACTCTTGGTGAGGAGATTGTCGATATAGACTTCGACATTGCGGTCAATTTGCTTTTTGAACATCTTTGTGACTAGCCTCTAATATATCGATCCAGCATTCTTGAGGCCAAAAGGCATGACATTGTAGTAGTATAGGCCTCTGTCTGTCACAAAGCATGTCTTCTCTTGATCGCCAGGATGTAAAGGAATCTGGTTGTACCTCGAATAACCATTCATAAAGGACAGAAGCTCGTGGCCAGTAGTGGCATCAGTGAGTCTGTCTATTCTTGGCATAGGGAATGGGACTTTAGGGCATGCCTTATTGAGGTTGGTGAAGTCGATGCAAACCCTAATCTTTTTGCTCTTCTTAGGAACTATAATGATGTTGGAGATCCAAGTTGGGTACTCTATTTCACGAATAAAGCCTGTCGTGAGCAACTTGTTGATCTCCTCTTGAATTGTAGCCGAGCGCTCTGGCCTGATCATCCGGAGTTTTTGCTTGACAGGTTTTGCTCCTTCTTTGATGGCGAGTCGATGACATGTGTCATCCGTATTGATCCCGGGTATGTCTTCAAAACATCAGGCAAAAACTTTGATGTTTGACTTGAGAAAAGATACCATGTCTCGCGCTTCTGCGTCGCTGAGACTGGTACCGATGAATGTCTCTCGAGGAAATCACCACTGCCAATGTTTATTCGGGAAATCTCTTCGATTGAAGGTGAAGCCTCCCACTCGATAGATAGAGGTTTTGACAGTAGGGACTCCTTTGGTTGTTAGCTCGCAGAAGGGCCAACTTCGTCTGTTTGACGTTTTGGTGGTGCGAGACTTATTCTGCGATCCGTCTTTGCTACGGCGGCTTTGCAAGATCGTCCATTTTGTTGGTCGCCTCGAATGCAGATAATGCCTTCTCCCATAGCAAATTTGAGGAGATGATGATATGAGCAGGATACACCATTGATCTGGTGGAGGAAAGGTCTCCCCAGGATGATGTTGTAGTTCGACGCTCCTTCGACGATGGCGAACCTCATGGAGACTTGAGTCTCCCTGCTTAGGTCCAGGGTGAATCTTGACTTTCCCATGGTCATGCTTTGCTCGCTGTTGAAGCTCGTGATGACGGTGGGGACAACATCGAGACTTGAATACTTATGCCCCAGACGCTTAAAGCAATCTGAAAACATAATGTCGATTGAGCTACCGATATCGATGTGGATTTGGTTAATGGTACTCCAATCGATGATGAGCCACAGGACCAGGGGATCCCGATGCGAAGTATGCACTCCTTGGAGATCAGAGTCATTGAAGATGATTGATGGCCACACCAAGCCCTTGATGGGTTTCTCGACCCAAGCATCTTCTTTGTTCGCTGTAGAGCGAACGTTGAAGATGCATCAGACTTGCTGATCGATTTCCTTCCCGGTCAGTATTTGATTGTGTAATTGATGCGAAACGATACAGGTTGACAGGAAATCAGTGGTCTAATTGTACTAGCAGTGTTTCGCTATGAATTAAAAGTTTCAGGTAGGAAGTTTTATTCAAGCCATCAGCAGGGAATAATGGGTTTTAAAAGAAACTACTCGCATCAGGCAGTTCGATCTCAGTTCTAAGGATTACAATGAATAATGCTTAAATTAAACGTCACGAGTCCGTCCCGCAATATCAAATGCTAATGAACTTAACAGGCAGGTAGGGACGCACAACCTCACGAAGATGGACAACAGTCGGCATAGATAATATACTGGAGATTTGACCGATGGAACATAAAGGTACCTTACCGATAGGGAAGTCCTTACTGGGGAAGTGATGGCGGTGCGGGAACGCCAACGTCACAAGCCACGTGCTCCTCCACGCTCTCTCCTTCATCCGAGGAAGGGGGAGTTGATGTCGAGGTATCCGTCCGTGTCCGGGATCATGCCGTGATCCCCATCGGGTCCGGCCCTGCACGCATGCCGAGGGTGCCGGAGGTGCGACGCCGAAAGGGGTGTGAGGGGATCGGGTGAGAGATGGTATGGGTAGGGGGGGGAAAGCAGGAGGAACCGGGTCGGGTTGGGTGGGATCGGGTTGGCTTGGGGTTGGATCACGGGGAGAAGACAAGGGGGGGGGGGATCGGCTATTTAGGCGCAGCAGAAGAGAGAGGGAAGGGTCGGGCGGAGTAGGGTTGGGGTCGAGGGGCGCACGGGATCGGGAGGAGGGGATCGGGCGGTGAAGCAGGGGGGGGGTTTGGGCTGGCTGTCGCGCGGGTCGCCACCGAGCAGGGGGTGGCGGGTGGTGGCGTGGCGTTTGTAGGGGCCGGGGCCGGGGTGGTGCTGGGGCTGGTGGCCGAGAGGAAGGGACGGACGGGAGGGGAGGGGAGGGGGAAGGGGCACGGGCTGGTGGCCAGCGGAGGGGAAGAAAGGGGAGGCGGGGATGAGGTAAGGGTTGGGCTAGGGTTTCACACGCCTAGTACCCACCTAGGGTTTCACACGCCTAGGGTTTGGGATTGGGGTTTCACATACCTCACCCTGTTGTCACTCAACACAATAGTGGAGAAACAAATTTTTTATTTTATTATTCAGTCCCATTACATGATCTATGGGCAGGCCTATATAAAGGCCTGCGATAACAAACGAAAGTCCCTGGAAGTCGAGGTGGGACTAAATAACACAATGCAAAAAAAATAAAAACAAATGAAAACATCCATGATGGTGCAGACTGTCTGATCAGAGCCATAGGCTCAGGTGGCGCCTCCTGCGCTAGTACACGCGCTATGGGCACTGCTTGATGTCCCCATCATTCTCCCGGGGCGGGAGAGAGCTCGACTCCGTCGAGTAAGGCTCGGTGCGGCTCTCGTATAGCTCTAGCAGGTCTGGATCCATCTGCTGGGGTCCCTGATGCTCACTCCAAGCGTCCTCAGAATGGGGCCTTCCTTTCCAGCGAACCAGGTACCGCCAGATTCCACTGTCGTCTTGCCGAGACAATCTCGTCATCCAGAATATTATCAATGCCTTTTGCTGTATATGGTGGGGATATTTCTGGGAGTGGGGGTAGGGGGGGCACTCAGGGGCAGGGTCCAGGGTAGGCTCAACTATTAGCAGATTTCCAGGGTTAAAATATGGGCCATTATAAGCCACTAGATCTTTAATATTGAAGGTGAGACTGATGCCAAAACCCTCGGATAATACAATAAAATAAGCATTATCATTTATATCTTTTAGAACCCGAAAAGGACCCGCACTGCGCGTATGTAGTTTCTTAACGGCTCCCGAAGGAAGCCGTTCCAGACGAATCCGGACCATCACATAATCTTCCATACTGAAAGTTTGAACTCGCTTCGGGGCATCGGCCCTTAATTTATAGCTCGCATTGCTCTGTTCAATTTTTTTACTGATTTCCTTATGTAGTTCATGCACATGAGATGCAAAAGCAGATGCTGACTCGGAAATTCTATGATGCTCAGATATGGGAATAAGATCGACTGGTTGCCTAGGTTTGAACCCATGCACGACTTCATGAGGACTCATACCGGTGGACCTATTTGACAGATGTATTATATGCAAACTCGGCTACTGACAGTTTCAGATCCCAAGTCTTAACGTGTTCACCCATCAAGGTACGTATAAGGTTTCCCGGACTCCTATTGACAACTTCAGTCTGGTCATCGGTCTGGGACTGGAAGGTAGTGAAGAACTGGAGCCTGGTGCCCAGCTTGTGCCATGGGATTTTCCAACAGAAACTGGTGATCTTGACATCCTTGTTGGGCATAATTTCAGGCAATCCGTGTAACTTCATGACGCCATCGGATGTCTTGGAACAAGGTAGGAGATGGGTCACCTCAGCGAATCGGTCTACGAAGATTAGGACCGAATCATGCTCCTTGAAAATCTTCTTAGCTATGGTTGATTGTTGTTTGGCCGGATTACTCTTTGGTTGGGAGGGACCCAGTTTGACCTTCTTGTCCTCATGCTCAAATAGGCACATGTTTGGACGACCATAAATAAGAACATTATTGTCAAACAGACAAGGTCGTCCCAGAATGACTTGATCCGCATCCATGGTCAGAATATCACACCATATTTTGTCCCGGTAGATATCGAAGTTTATGGGGAGAAGGCTTCGTTGCTTGATTTCCATGGTGGTCGAATTGATCCAGGGGACCTGATAGGGTCGAGGGTGGGGGACGGCCTTGAGGCAAGTCTTAGAGATCACGGTTGATGACACGGTATTGGTGCAACTACCACAATCAACGATGACCTTACAGTTATTATCCCCAATCTTTATGAACGTGTGGGACATGTCAGTACGTCTCCAGTTATCTTTATCCTTGGGTTGAGACAGGGTGCACCTAACAACTGGCATGGAGGGAGATGACATCTGTCTAAGGGAACTCAAGATGGCTTCGTTATCATCATCAAAGTCTCCATCTTCTTTTTCAGCTTGATAGACGAATTCTGCCTCTCTGGTCTCTATCACTTTAATGAGATTGCCATCAATAATGTTGACTTTGACATGGCTTGCACAGTTTGCGGCCACATGTCCGTAGTCTTGGCATTTACAACACATGATGAGGGGACTTACTTTGGAGAAGTCTTTCTCAGGGCCCTTGTCATGGTTGTCTCTCTCATTACTTCGACTGGTGGAGTCGGCTCTTGGTTGGGATTCGTTGGGGTAGGGCTGACTTAGGTAGTTGTCCGAGAAGGGCCGAGGGACTTTGCTTTGGGAATCTTGATCTCGATGGAAATGGTTGGACCTAATGCTATCGAGGTTCTGAACTAAGGCATAGGCTCTTTCTAACTCTGTAACATCTCGGGTAAGGAGCTCACTCCTCAGGTCTTCTCTTAAACTTGATCGAAAACGTGCCAGGACCTGGGCAGGGGTTTCTGTTCCGAGGACCTTGCAGCGATTTAGGAACTCGTCGAATTTGGTGACATAGTCCCTGGCTGATTTGTTGCCTTGGGTGAATTGGTGCCATTGGTCCAATAGGTGGGCTCAATATGATGGGGGCACATACTTGCCCTTTAGCTCATTCTTCATGGTGACCCAAGTATCAATGGGGTCCTGAGTTTTGGCAGCTCTCAAGACTTCTATATTAGTCCAGTATTGGCTGGCAGGTCCACTAAGCTTCATGGCAGCGAATTGCACTTTTCGTGGTTCGGTTAAAGGATACCAGGCAAAGTATAGGTCCATGGACTGGAGCCAGTCCAAAAAGAATTGGGGATCGTGCCTGCCATCGAAAGAGGGCACCTCTAACCTAATGCTCCGAAGATACTGTTCATCCGGGTCTTGATTGTTCTGCCAAGGTGGCCGAAAATCTTGAAGGTCTAGGGGTGGTGGAGCTACAGGTGGAGCTTGGTCCAGACGGTCAAAACGGGCATTGGTGTCACGCTGACAAGCGGTGAGGTTCTGGTTCATAGTTGCTATTCCTTGGGCTAACTCGGCAAGTGCCCTAGTTAAGACCTCGGGATCCATATTGTCCGACTCACTCGACTCTTCTAACAGATAGGACCTACCTCTACGGGTTGGTATGCAAAGACAAACTCACAACATGATGCATGCTAAATTTTTTTTTTTTTGTTAAAAATGGCAATCAAATGTAATAACTAAAAGAAAATTTTCCTCGATGCAAATATGCAATACAACTGACAGTTCCTACCTACAACCATGCTCTGATACCAAAAATGATGCAGGACAATGCAGGTGGACAGGAAATCAGTGTTCTAATTGTACTAGCAGTGTTTCGCTATGAATTAAAAGTTTCAGGTAGGAAGTTTTATTCAAGCCATCAGCAGGGAATAATGGGTTTTAAAAGAAACTACTCGCATCAGGCAGTTCGATCTCAGTTCTAAGGATTACAATGAATAATGCTTAAATTAAACGGCACGAGTCCGTCCCGCAATATCAAATGCTAATGAACTTAACAGGCAGGTAGGGACGCATAACCTCACGAAGATGGACAGCAGTCGGCATAGATAATATACTGGAGATTTGACTGATGGAACATAAAGGTACCTTGCCGGTAGGAAGTCCTTACTGGGGAAGTGATGGCGGTGCAAGAATGCCAACGTCACAAGCCAAGCGCTCCTCCACGCTCTCTCCTTCGTCCGAGGAAGGGGGAGCTGATGTCGAGGTATCCGTATGTGTCCGGGATCATGCCGTGATCTCCATCGGGTCCGGCCCTGCACGTATGCCGAGGGTGCCGGAGGTGCGATGCCGAAAGGGGTATGAGGGGATCGAGTGAGAGATGGTATGGGTAGTGGGGGAAAGCAGGAGGAACCGGCACTACACCAAAACAGACAATTTGTAACGGTCAATTAGTAACGGTTGTTACAAAAAGTGTTACAAATATCTGTAACACCATATTTCTAACGGTTTTTTTGTATTACTAAACATATTTATAACAGTTGGCTGTGTTACTAAATCCTGATTTTGGTGTAGTGCGAGTCGGGTTGGGTGGGATCGGGTTGGCTTGGGGTTGGATCACGGGGAGAATACAAGGGGGGGGATCGGCTGTTTAGGCGCAGCAGAAGAGAGAGGGAAGGGTCGGGCGGAGTAGGGTTGGGGTCGAGGGGCGCACGGGATCGGGAGGAGGGGATTGGGTGGTGAAGCAGGGGGGGTTCGGGCTGGCTGTCGCGCGGGTCGCCACCGAGCAGGGGGTGGCGGGTGGTGGCGTGGCATTTGCAGGGGCCGGGGCCGGGGTGGTGCTGGGGCTGGTGGCCGAGAGGAAGGGACGGACGGGAGGGAAGGGGAGGGGGAAGGGGTACGGGCTGGTGGCCGACGAAGGGGAAGGAAGGGGAGGCGGGGATGAGGTAAGGGTTGGGCTAGGGTTTCACACACCTAGTACCCACCTAGGGTTTCACACGCCTAGGGTTTGGGATTGGGGTTTCACACACCTCACCCTGTTGTCACTCAACACAATAGTGGAGAAACAAAATTTTTATTTCATTATTCAGTCCCATTACATGATCCATGGGCAGGCCTATATAAAGGCCTGCGATAACAAACGAAAGTCCCTAGAAGTCGAGGTGGGACTAAATAACACAATGCAAAAAAAATAAAAACAAATAAAAACATCCATGATGGTACAGACTGTCTGATCAGAGCCATAGGCTCAGGTGGCGCCTCCTGCGCTGGTACACGCGCCATGGGCGCTGCTCGATGTCCCCATCAGTAATGCTTCGTGGATGCCAAAGATGTTGGCTCGTACGACGACTGGTAATGAGCGAGAGGAGACACGGTGAACCCAGCAAGCTTCATTCCCTTTTGCTGAAGAAGGTTAGCACTGGTCCTATCCGTTCTTGACAAATTCCTGAAGATGGCCTTCTCACAGCAAGTCCTCCAAATGATACTTTAGTCGGAAGCATCGAGTGGTTGGAAGACCATGGCTGCGGTGAAAGTCACAGTAAATAGATCCGTCAACAGTGAGCTTGGCATCGGGGTGCAGAGGTTTCGAACGTCGGAGGAATTCTTCATGTTGAATTTGATCGGGAATCTACTCGATCGAAAGCTAGGGTTCAATCGGTGAACGTCGTTTTCTTCGGAGGCGATCTGCGACCATCTTCTCTTGGCCGCTTGGCAGGAGGAGGTGTTGATACTTTAACATTATGAGCCTTGGTCATTTGTTTTGGTGTTTCTCTTTCAACGGGTCATCGTCTGGACTCACGTCCCTTCCGAGCAACTTGGTCATCTTCGACCTCTATCTTCCACTGGATCCGATCGAACATCGTACCAAGAGAAGGTGGAGGATTTCGGATAAAGTCATTGTAGATATACAGATCGAAGCGGAGAGCATTTTGAAAAGCCAATATTATGGCTTCGTCGTCAAGGTGTCGTCTGGAGAGAGCGGTGTGCTCATTGTGGAATCTTCGCATGAAACTGCGAAGGCTCTCATCGACTCCCATCCTCAATCGATAGAGAGAATCAAGTTTCTTCTTCGGCTTGAGGTTGAGTTGATAATATTGGATGAGGTGATTCACAAGGACTCCGAACTGGGTGATCGATCCAGCACGAAGGTTATAATATCAATCGAGGGATGGCTCGTCGAGGCTGCCGGCAAAGGTGCGACATAGTATATTGTTCTCTTCCTCATGGGGCGTCAAAGCTTGTTTAAACGCCAAGATTTGAAGGGTAGGACCCCCCCAAGACAATTGAACTTCGGCAATGTCGGAGTTCTCTAGCTCCTAGGGAAAGGCGTTTGAAGCAGGCTTCGATGGAGAGATCTGGCTGAAGAATATCCTTCCCTACGACCGAGTTCCCGACCTTTTCGTCGATCAAGGGGCAAAATCGAGGGGTCTTGAACTTCTGCTTGATTTGTTACCAGGTGGCTCCGATAATGAATATCGATCTAGGAGTCTCGACGGAGGGGGTAGATGGAGAAGTTTGGCCTCTCGAGGCAGACTCTCTCATCCGATGCCTCACCCGTAGGTTGGGTTTCGCCTGTGCCTGCCGAACACAGTTGTAACCCGAGGACGATTGTGAAGAATGATCATCATTAATGCGATCCCATATGCTCTGCTTCTGAGGACCCGCTAAGTGGGTGGGTTCGCGATGACTTCTTCCTTGGGTTGCATGGTCCAATGATCTTCGTTGTTCAGATGGATGGGCTGTCCGGGTGAATCAGCTCCTTCATTGATGAAAGGGATGGGAAGCACGACCCCAGCATCGGAAGCAGCTTTCTTGATAGCGTCCCTCTCAGCGGTGAGAGCGGTGTTCTGTTTGGCCAATTACAACAGCTGGAAGTCGACCGCGGAGATCTGATAAGTTGGTAGCGTATCTTCCGTTGGAGCGGGAGTGATTTTCTCGATAGATTATCGAAGTGGCAGAGGGATCGGTCAGTCGACCGATCTCCCATTTCCAGATTGAGCAGTAATCTCGGGGCGAGTAGTAGACAACCCGAAGTTGAGTTGTTGACTCATCGATCGAGTTTCTAGACGAGGTTGATTCTGTCAAGTGTTACTTCCCTCTGGATGATCCTGATGCCTCGTTTTCGCCATTTAGAGAAAGCAGAGGAAGCAACCAGATCGCCGGTGTCCGATCAATTGTCTGCTTAACCGAGGGGCTGGGAAGTATGTTTATCAAGATCGGTTGTCTACTCAACCGATCCGATATTATCGTAGAGCGAACTGAGCATCTCGATCTATCCCATAGACGACGCCAAACTATGGGGGATGATCTTTGTGCTGACCCGAAGACTCCGCCCAACCAGTCAATCGAGTCGAGTCGAAGATCCTGATCGAACGTTTGTCTAGTTTGTTGGTTCAAGTGCTGATGTCTTTGAGTTAAACTTCTGAATAATTGAAAGATTGTTGACACGAGATGTGATCTCAGAGTTCAGCCGAAGCCTACGTCTCCGTGCTATAAGGAGCGACTTGAATTTACTAACACTTGAACTAAAGTGACCTCGACAGGCCGAGTATCACTGGTTTCTCTTCGAAAAGAAGATCGATAGGTTGGGGAGTCAGAGCTCTAGATTTTTCGGAAGTCTGATTTAGAAGTCAGATATTTGATCCTCTTACCCTTGTTGGGTTTACTATTTATAGAGTTTTTTGGGCTGGAACTGGGGTAAAAGGCGGTTTTCTATAGCTGTCGTCTTTGTGGACCCTCCAGACAGGGCTGGTGGGTCCCATTGTCGTCTTTCGTGGACCTCGTTGAAAGGGCTTGTGGGTCCCGTTGTTGCCTCTCGTGGACCCCCCAGGCAGGGCTGGTGGGTTCCGTTGTCGTCTCTCGTGGACCCCGTAGGCAGGGCCGGTGGGTCCCGTTGTCGCCTCTCATGGATCCCCAGGAAGGACTGGTGGGTCCCGTTGTCGTCTCTCGTGGACCCCCCAGGCAGGGCTACTGGGTCCCGTTGTTGCCTCTCGTGGACCCCCCAGGTAGGGCGGGTGGGTCCCGTTGTTGTCTCTCGTAGATTCCCCTGGCAGGGCTGGTGGGTTCCGTCGCGGGGTGTTGGCCAAAATTTGCACCCACACCCATTAACATGAAGTCCAAAAACCAAGTATTAATATCGATCTTACCACTCCTTTCTCCCCTTCTTTCTCGATCAGTGCCGGCGAGCGGTAACTGAGCGACGACAGTAGTTGCGGCGAGATAAGCAGTAGCAGACGGCTTGGGTTTTAGGGTTTAGGTTTTAGGATTGGGTCTAGGGTAGGCATATCAATCTGGCCCTTTGGAGAGCGTACCCTACCTGGCTCGGTCCTCCAAAGCCCTCTAAAACCCTGCCTGCTAAGGGTCTGAGGGCCGTGCCAGGCCCAGTTTTCATAAGCCCTCTAAGATGAGGATCGGGCCAGGGAAACCTATGACCCAGCTCTGCTAGGCCATGCCCTCCATATACATAAAGTATATAATATATATATAATACTTATTAAGGAGCTAAATCAACGGCTAAGTGGGACTAATCTGTAATTAATCGGTCACTTACTGTAACCCTATAGGAATTGGAGTTATCAATTTTGGATATATTAGTATTAGAAGTATTATATACCACTCATAAGACTTATAATACCTTTTAAGCTGTATTATCAGTCTCAAGCACTAATAAATGAGTGGGGTTTTAAATGAATGCCAAAAGTTTAAAGGCACTAGCATATGAATAGTTTAAGGAGAAAAAAAAGAATTAACCATTCCTTAATGACCTAACTGAATAAATGGATATGTCGATAATCCTTTTCTTAGTGACATCAACTTGGCCCTTGATCGGTTCTGGCCCAACCCTGGCCCTTGAAGGGTCGAACTAGGGCCCATCATTTTCTTGCCCTGAAGGACTAGGGCCGGACTAGGGCCAATATCCTAAAACAAAAGGGCGGGTCCGATTTGATCCCAACTCTGCCCTGGCCGTGCCTTTTGATAGGCCTTGTCTAGGGTTCATCCCCATGTCTTGTAGATCTTAGATTTTAGAGTTTGGATTAGGTTTTAGGGTTCGGATTAGGCTTAGGATTAGATCTAGAGTTCTCCCCATGGCCTGCAGATCTTAGGTTTTAGGATTAGGTTTAAGTTTAGGTTTTAGATTTAGTTTAGAGGTGATAACATGCACATGCACATTTAAAGTGTGGAGGGATATTTTTGTGCTCTATCCTTATGCTTAAACGAAACTCATGATTTGGACTGTTCACTAAGGCCCCCAAAACTAAATCAAATATTTGTGAGACTACCAAGAGTACGATTTTGTTCCAACCTCCTTAAAGATGTTGGATGTTCCCGGTCTGTCTCATTGGTCGGACCAATGAGACAGACCGGGAACATCCAATCTCTTTAAGGAGGTTGGATAAAAATCGTATTCGACTACCAAGCACTCAACATAGGTTGTACGTCCCACACAATAATTTTATGAAAAATAAAAAAAAATATTATTTAAACATACCACGGACATACTGCAGAGATGGGGGGCATCAGCCAATTCTCAGTCCGTCGGCAGATGCCCCAAACGTCCCTACTAGGTGCAACATGGGTCGGGCAAAACTGAGAACCGACCCAACCTGATCTAAATGAGTTGGGTTGGTTCGGTTCTAAGTTTTGTGGCTGACTAAATACGGATTGGTTTGGTTCTAAGTTCTGTGGCTGACTAAATATGGGTTGGTTTTAGGTTGAGACTCGGATAGACCCGATCCAACCCGAGAACCGAACTCATATATAATTTTAGACAACATATATATGTCACGTGATTAGAGTACTTTTGGACTACATCACTGTTAGGAGATGACAGCTAGGGTTTGGAGAGAAATGCAATGCTCTCTATTGAGGGACTCAAGCCCATATATATGTACATGTATGACCATACAACCCGACCCGACTGTACATATAAAACCGACCCATCTATATACATTAACACTCCCCCTCAAACTCACGGTGGATCATGAACCGAGAGTTTGCCAATAAAATGCCGAAAGCGAGCAATCATAAGGGGTTTCGTCAGAAAATCAGCAGTCTGCTCCGATGATGAAATGTATGGCAGGGAGATGGTGTGATCGAGAAACTCCTGGCGAACATAATGACAATCAACTTCAATATGTTTTGTTCGCTCATGGAAGACCGGGTTGCTAGAAATCTGAATAGCACTCCGTTTGTCACAGAAGATAGGGGTGGGCCCGGATATCACAACTCCCAAGTCGAGCAGAAGGCGGCGAAGCCAGACAATCTCGGCGGTGGTGGAAGCCATAGCCCTGTATTCGGCTTCGGTGCTGGAGCGAGCAACAGACTCCTACTTCTTTTTGCGCCACGAAATAAGTGAATCACCCAGAAACACACAGTATCCTGTAGTAGAGCGGTGAGTGGCTGCATCTCCTGCCCAATCTGCATCGGAGTAGGCACGCAGCACCAACGGAGAGGTGGAGGGAAACAGTAATGAACGGGTGATGGTGCCCCGGAGATAGCGGATAATCCGAAGAACAGCTGCATAGTGAACTGACCGTGGAGCCTGAACAAACTGACTGACAATGCCAACAGCATGGGCAATGTCTGGCCGGGTCATAGTGAGATAGACGAGCATCCCAACCAGCCTCTGGTAGCGGGAGAAATCATGGAGCGGCTCACCATCTGTAGCTAGAAGCTTCAAATTGAGCTCCATGGGTGTATCACCAGTGCGAGAGTCAGTAAGAGCAGCATCAGCAAGGATGTCGGAGATGTACTTCTGCTGGGAGGCCAACAGACCACGAGCTGACCGGGCAATTTCAAGGCCCAAAAAGTAGTGAAGAGAACCCAGATCTTTCATCTCAAACTGACTCTGGAGGTGCCGCTGGAGAGATATGATAGTGGCACTGTCATCCCCAGTGATGATCATATCATCCACATAGAGGAGAAGAACTGCAATACCCTGACTGGAGGAGCGAGTGAACAGGGCATAGTCGGAGTGACGCTCAACAAACCCGGCAGCCAGGACTGCACTGCAAAATCGCTCAAACCAAGCACGAGGGGCCTGCTTGAGCCCATAGATGGCTCGGCGCAAACGACACACATGCCCTGGAGGAACTGAAACGCCCGGAGGAGGAGCCATGTAGACTTCCTCGGAGAGATCACCATGGAGGAATGCATTGGTGACATCCATCTGATGGAGAGAACACCCTCGAGCAGCTGCCACAGCTAAGAGGGTGCGCACATTAGTCATCCGAGCAACTGGAGCAAACATGTCCTCGTAATCAATCCCATACTCCTAGGAGAAGCCACGAGCAACGAGGCGAGCCTTGTGCCGCTCAATAGATCCGTCAAGTCGAGTCTTGACCTTGAATATCCACTTGCAGCTAACAGGCACCACCCCTGAGGGACAAGGCACCAAATCCTATGTCTGGGTTCGCTAAAAAGCCTCAAGCTCAACTGACATGGCCTGCCGCCACTCTGGATGTAAAACTGCCTCACGATACGATTGGGGCTCCCGATGGGTGTGTATAGCAGTAAGAAAAGCCTGAAAAGATGGTGAATAGGAGGCACTGGCAGAGTAGCCATAGGAGTCAGGAGAGTCAGAGGGAAAAGCAGAGTAGCCAAACCTGTCAGGAGAGTAGTAATATCTGTCAGAAGGGTGATGTTCGCGCACTGGGTAGCGCCGAACAGGAGCAGGATCCACGACCGGGGAGGAGGGGGCAGCAGCATCAGGCGAGGGCGTACCAGTGTGAGCCGACTCTAGAGGAGGAGCTGCAGACCGACTAACATATACACGAGTAACAGGAGGTGGTGGAGGTATCGAGGAAAACGGAGGAGGTGGTGGTGGTGGTGATGGTAGTGGTGGAGGTGGCAGGGAAGATGGAGAAGGAGTAGGCGTGGATGGGACAACAGAAAAACGGGGGTAGAACAGGGATGTGGAGATGTGAGGAAGGCGAGGAGGGTGACGCAGGAGGCAAGGAAAGATCCTGAGACTCAGGTGAAAAGTACGGGACATCCTCAACAAAGAAAACGTGACTGGAGACACGGATCCGGCGAGCCAAGGGATCGTAGCATCGATACCCCTTGTGCTCCCGACTGAGCCCCAAGTGAACACACCTAACAGACCTCGCAGAGAGTTTGGTGCACTCATGGGGAGGAAGAAGAACGAAGCACGTGCAGCAAAATGTACGAAGAAGAGAGTAGTTAGGTGGGCTGGAGTAGAGGCGCTCATATGGGGTGGCACCGGACAGAGCAGACGACGGAGTGATATTGATGAGGTGGACAACCGTCATGACAGCTTCAGCCCAGTAGGAGTGAGGAACAGATACAGAGAGAAGCAAGGCTCGTGCAATCTCAAGGACATGATGATGCTTGCGTTCGGCAACGCCGTTCTGCTCATGAGTGTGGGGACAGGACTGCCGGTGAAGAGTGCCGTGAGACTGAAGAATCTCACGCATCTCAGAGGAGAGATACTCCTTGGCACAATCAGACCGAAAGGTCTTGATGCGCCGACCAAACTGAGTGTGTAACATAGTGGTGAATCTCCTAAAAATGTGAGGTACTTCAGATCGATGACGCATAAGATAAACCCAGGTGCACCTAGAATAGTTATCGATAAAGCACACATAATACATGTAACCCGATAGAGATGCAACAAGAGCAGGACCCCAAATGTCCGAATGGACTAAATCAAATAAAGCATCAGACTGGGAATCACTAGCAGAGAATGGAAGAGCTAGATGCTTTGCCAGTTTATAACCCGTACAAACAGAAAGGGGGGAGAAAGACGCTCGACCCAAAGCGCCCGAACAGAATACGCTTTTAAGTCGATCACTCGATATATGACCTAACCTTCTATGCCACAGGTCGGCATCAGAGGTGACAGACATGACAGATGCAACAGGAACGAAAGACACATGTAGATGGTCCAACTGGTAAAGTCCTCCTGCTCTACGGCCCAGCCCAATCCTCTGACCCGTCCTCGAATCCTGCACAACACAAACAGAAGGGGTGAAGGTGACAGTCAGGCCAGAGTCGCAAAGAGAACTGATAGAGATCGGATTAATATTAAGACGGGGGGCATGATGGACATGGGGTAGGGTCAGGCGACCAGAAGGGTCAGAGGTGGTAGTGATGGAGCCACATTGCGGAATAGGGATGAGAGTCCCATCCGCAGTGCGAACCTCCTGGTGGGTGGTAGTGGGAGAACAGTCCGTGAGGACAGTGGAGTCAAAGGTAAGGTGACAGGAGGCACCCGAATCGAAGATCCATGGAGCAGTAGTACCAGAGGTGGCAGACAAGCCGTGCATAGTCGCGGAGCCGGTGGAGGCTAGGTGGCGAAGAAGGAGCTCCTCGAGGCACTGAAGATGGTTCGGCTCAGGCTGAGAAGGTGCTATGGTAGCAGTGGGGAACGTCGAGGCCTCTACAGTAGCCGCTGTACCACCAAAGTGGCAGAAAGAAGATGAACCATATCCACCTCGACCGCCGCATCGATCGTCGCGGGAAGTCGAAGCCCAGCGTGGGGCTCTCTCATCCGGACCCTAGTGGGGGTTGCGTGGAGGACGTGTAGGGCATTCGCGCTTCATGTGGCCGGGCTCCTTGCAGTAGTGACAGAAGACAGCCTCATCGGAGAACCCGGCTGCCAGGACAGTGTCGGAGCTAGGAGCAAGTGGAGGAGGACGAGCGCCCTGAGTCTGAAGGCGGGTCTCCTCGTCAACCAAGGTGAGTAGAGCATCCTCTAGCCGAGGGAGTGGCTCACGGTGCAGGAGCTGGGCAGCTATGAGAGCAAAATCCGGCCGAAGCGCTACCAGGAACTGGTGCAGGTGGCCCTCATCGAGGTAGCGCTGGAAATCCCAGGAGCGGGGGCAGGCACACTGCTCCGGGACCAATGAGTCCAGCTCATGCCAGTATGCACTCATCTGACTGAAGAAGTCCTGAATGGTGCGCTCCCCCTGACGGGCAGACTGCGAGTCACAAATGAGCTGATACCGGCGTTCGCCTCCGCGCGGGAGAAAACGGTCCCGGAGATACTCCCACATCGCGCGCGCTGTCGGAAGGCGGCCGATGGGAGTAAGGAGCGGACGAGCAACAGAGTCCAGAAGGTACGCCCGGATGGCCTGATCGTGGCGGCGCCACGTAAGAGCAGCAACCGTGGTTGTCGTGGTAGCAGTCGCAGCAGAAGACGCGGCACTGCTGGTGACAGAGGAGGAACCGGAGTAGTCAGTGGGAGGAGGATCATTGCCGGTGATGTGACCCCACAGATCACGACTGGAGAGCGCGGCCTCGACGGTGAGTGACCAATCAGGCCAGTCGCTGGCCGATGACAACTGAAAGGCGGGCCTTTAGCGGTGGAGAGATCGCAACGACGGACGGTACGGCAGGAGAACCTATGGAGAAGGCTCAACAGAGGGGCCGGGTGGGCTGAAAGAAGGGGTGGGAGGGTCGGGGGGGTGGAGGAAGGTGGGCCGGGGCTGTTGGGTGGAGGAAGGGGGGTCGGGAGGTGGAGGAAGGGGGGTCGGGGCTGTCGGACGGTGGAAGGGGGGTCGGGGGGTGGAGGAGGGGGCCGGGGTGTTGTCGGGCGGCGGAAGGGGGGGATCGGGGGGCTGTCGGGCGGCGTAGGGAGGTCGGAAGGCGGAGGGGGGTCGGGGGGCCGGGGGATAGAGGGGGGGGGGGGGGGGCGGGGCTATCGGGCGGCGGAAAGGGGGGCCGGGCGGGGTGTCAGGCGGCGAAAAAGGGGGCCGGGAGGGGTGGTCAGGAGGAGGAGGGGGGTCGGACGGGTGAGGAGAGGCCGGAGGAGAGGTGTTGCCGGAGGGAGAAGACCGTCGTCGTCGTCGTCACCGCGCGTCGGAGAACCCTAGAGCTCTGATACCATGTTAGGAGATGACAGCTAGGGTTTGGAGAGGAATGCAATGCTCTCTATTGAGGGACTCAAGCCCATATATATGTACATGTATGACCATACAACCCGACCCGACTGTACATGTAAAACCGACCCATCTATATACATTAACAATCACACTAGAACCCGAGCAAACGTTAGTAGTATGGATTGGGTTGGTTTGGGTCTATACCCAAGTCTGATTGGTTCGGGTTTCACTATGGTAGAACTGAACTAGTTCGATCTGTCTGGTTTCGGATTGGCTCAAACCCAAACAAACCTGATTAGAGGTGCACCCCTCCGTAGTATGTCCGCCGATATATCCCTTTGTATGTTCAAGTAGGGGTGGCAATCCATGACCCGACCCGAACCCGACCGTAAGTTAGCGGGTTTGGGTTTGGCCTAAACGGGTTTGGGTCATAAACGGGTCGACCCGATTGACCCGTTTATTTAATGGGTTGGGTTCGGGTTTGTACTTATAACCCAATTGACCCGACTTGACCCGTTTACCAAATGAGTCGTGTCAACCCGACCCGAGCCAACCTGAACCAACCCAATCAAATCCAGCCCAATCCGACTTGTCCTGACCCAACCCGGCAGGTTTATATGGGTTCTGTTGACCCAACCCGAGCCCGACTCGACACGACCCGACCCGTTTAGTAAACGGGTTAAACGGGTCGGGTCAACCCGTTTATTATGCGGGTCAAGTTTGGGTTTAAGTTTTTGACCCGTTTATTAAACGGGTCGGGTTCGGATTGGGTGTTTTGCCCTTATACCTATGTCTCAACCAAATCCGAACCCGACCCGACCCGACCCGACCCGACCCATTGCCACCCCTATGTTCAAGCAGCGGTGCTAAAAAAATAAGCAATACTTGGCTGCTTGGCAGAGGTGGCAGCAATTGGTAGCAGCAATTGAGATGTTGTAAATGTGGGCCCATACTAAGAAAGGTGCTGGATAAAATGGTTTTGAATTTTCCTAGTGTTTTATTGCGAGCAGTGGATAAAGTTTGAGGTTTCTCCGGCGGCGACATTGTGGGGGAGGATTCCGGCCATCGTACGGTCCCCCTCCAACAGTCGATTGAAGGGTAGAGTTTCGAGATGTAATGTACTGTAGAGCGCTGAGCTGTCTCGTGCCGAGCTGTCACGCTAACACTGTAGAATAGAGAAAAAGAGAGAATTTGACACATGACTTGATGACGGAGTTCGGTCGAAGCTTAAGTCTTCGTGCAGTAAGACACAACATTTAAATCCACTATCTCTGAAGAAGTTGAGCCACTCTCAACAGGCCGAGATGTGCTTGCACAGGTGAACAAAGGATGGAGAAGGATGTGGGGGAGTATTTCGGCCGTCGTACGTAACCCCCCTCTAATAGGCGATTGAAGGGTTGAATCTTCGAGGTGTGACACTGTGAGATGCCTAGCTGTCGTATGATGAATTGTCACTCAAGCATTGTTGCAATAGAGACACAAAGAAGGATAAAGAAAGAGAGAGTTGACAGGATATGGTGACGAAGTTCGGCCGAAGCCTACGTCTCCGTTCGATAAGACGCAACATTGAATCCACTATCTGGGTAAAGTAGAGCTACTTTCGACAGGCTGAGGAGTGCTTATACAAGATGACAGAGGGTGGAGTAAACTTGAGAGTCTGAAAACCAGAAGGCTCAGAGAGCTCTGGAAAACAGAAAGTGGAATGTGGGATAATGGAATTGGATCTCGGATCTTTACAAGGTTGGCTATTTATAGAGGTTTTGGGAATATTAAGAGAATATTCTAAAAAATATTGTCGAGGATATTCCTGGGAATATCTGGGGAATATTTTGGAAATATTCCCAGAATTGTATCAATAGACCTCAGGCAGGACTGCAGATTCCACTGCCGTCTCCGTGGGCCTCAGGCAGGGCTGCGGGTCACTATCGTCTCTGTGGGCCCCAGATAGTGCTGCGGATCCCACTATCGGGCAGGACCCTATGGTGCAAAACTGCTTTGTCGATGTAGAAGTGACTTGACGAGTGTTAGAAAGGATATGTCGACTCGCTGCTTAGGGCCGACCAGGAGTTTGTCTGCTAACCTGCTGTCCGGAGCCGACCATCGCATCTACCGACCCCCTATCAAGGGCCGACCATTGTGCCTGTCGACCTCTTGCCAAGGGCCAACCAGAGGGATGCTCGAGTTCCCCCGCTGGAGTGGCCGACCGACAGGAAGAAGGGCCGACAAGAGAGGCAACCTGTCGGTCGTTCTCCAATTGGTCGATCATGGGCAACCAACCGATCAGTCGGTTGCTGATGATCGTCCGATCAGTCGGTCGATGGTCGTCAGCCGATCGCAAAACCAAGGGTCGGGTGCCAGGAGGGTCCTGGCGCCCGACCCAGGTAGGAACGGGGCATACCTGGTGGTCGATCAGGTACGGGCGACTGACCGATCGATCGGTTGGGTGCTGATGGTCAATCGCAGCCAACTAATCGCGAAATAGGGGGTTGGGCACCAGAAGGGTCCTGGTGCCCAACCCAGGCAGGATCTAGGCCGACCGATCGATCGGTCGGGTGCTGATGGCCGGTCACCGCCAATTGACCGCAAAATAGGGGGTCGGGTGCCAAAAGGGTCCTGGCGCCGACCCAGGCAGGATTTGGGCTGACCGATCGATAGGTAGGGTGCAGGCAACCGATCGATTGGTCGGTCGGGTGTTGACGGTCGGTCGTCGCCAACTAACCACAAAATAGGGGATCAGGTGCCAGAAGGGTCATGGCACTTGCCCAGGCAAAATCTGGGCCGACCGATCGATCGGTCAGGTGTGGGCAATCGACTGATCGATCGGTCGAGTGTTGACGGCAGACCGATCGATCGGTCGGTCGGGTGCTGACGACTGACCGATCACGACTTTGGAAGTTGGCTTGTCTCTGGAGAAAAGCCTTGTTGCTGGCGTAGTGCTAACATGGCCTGGTGCTGACGTGGCCTGGTGATGACATGGTGCTGACGTCATCTCTTTGGGGTTGGATTGGTTTGACCCAGGTTCATTGAATCTGGTCCAGCTTTCTTTTATTTTTGCCTTTTCGTTTTTCCTACCTGCGGTAAAAAGGGCAGGATTTCCAAATTTGAGGTCTATAAATAGACCCGAGGAGGTTGAAATTTTTTTCACAACTTTGAGAATTTTCAAACTCTCGAGCTCTCTGAGTGCGTGTTCCTTCGAGTTCCCTTCTCCTCGAGTCTTTGATCCTTCCTTCCTTCGAGTTCATTGGCATCTGCTGGAGCTTCTGGTTCTCAAGGCGAAGGGAAGAAGAAGTTCACTGTCATCCTGAAGAAGCCCTCAAGGACAGATTCAGGTCAAGGTTCTGGTGAATCCTCCGCCCAAGTGACCAAGTCTGTGCCCTCGGGTAGCACTCCCGGGGCGAAGTGAGGAGGCAAGGTGTTGAAGAGGCGACCTAAGGAGGAGCCATCAATGATGAAGCCCACTCAGGTGCCTCGTCTGTTGGGGAAGGTGGTGTCGATGATGCCCATCGAGGAGGAGACCATGTTCGTCTACAACGCCGACAATTACAAGGTGGCGAGCCGCCATGACGATTGGGCTACCCTGGTGGGGATCTTTCGGGAGAAGGAAGGCCGCCCCAAGCTGAATGTCGTCTATAGCATGCTTGGCATCGATCCTAGGTCGATCTACTTGGCCCCGGCTGATCCGTCGAAGGCTTCGGGGACCATCATTTCAATTGGCCAACTAAACTGTGGCCTAAGGTTGTCGCTACCTCCCATCGCTGCGCGTCTGCTGAACACATCAAGGATCTGCTCTAGGCAGGTGGGGAAAAACTCCTGGATGATAATCTACGCCTTCTGTCGCCTAGAATCCGACTGCCAGAAGGAGCTGAGGCAGTGTTACTCTGGTTTGAAGGAGGGTGAGTGAGCCCGCATTGAGCTGAGTTACTTATCTACCACTACAAGTGGCAGTTGAGGACCAGCCATAGCATATTCTGACATCTCCAGGAAGAGTTTGCCCTGTGCCCTCTCGAAGAAAGATTCGAACAAGTCTTTTATCAATTGGTCTTTGTCCGTGACCGGGGCGTTGTCGTTGATCAACGCCCCTAAAGTTGTCAAGTGGGTTGTGGAGGAAGAGGTGCTGCGGTACCAGGCTGGGGGCAATAGTGCTTGGACGTCGAAACGGGCAGCCTGCATTAACAACATATTCCTCGAGCTGACATGCGGGCCATGATCATGGAAGCAATTCAGATTCTACCCCATTCGCTTCAGAGGGACGAACCTGCTTCAAAAAATGCCCCACAAGTACACGGATAATGACACCATGTACTCGGATTACGAGGATGAGAAGTGGGCGCAACAGCACTTGGCGAGCGACCAGCAGACATGGGCGGTGACGGAGCGGCTGAGGAAGACATGGACCGAACGAAAGTTCGTACCTAAGAAGGCAATGTTCACCCCGGCCGTGGAAAAGGTCGTTGCGGAGCAAAGGAAGGCCCTGAATCGAGCCCCGAAGGCTAAGAAGCCGACGTCTCCTCCTCTTCTGACTCAAAAGGAAATTGAAAACCTGAGCACCCATGTGGAAAGCTCAAGTAAAGAGGGGTCAATAGAGGAGGAGAAGAAAGAGGAAGAAAAGGAAGAGGAGGAGGTTGAGGCCAGAGAGGTAGGGGCCTCACCAAATAGAGAAGGCCATGGGGGAGGAGTCCCAAGAATGGTCGAAGCAAGCCGATATGGCCTATGGTTTTGAAGTAGTGCGGCAGGGGCTGCCAAAGAAGAAAATGGGAGCCGAAGAGGGGGAGAAAGAAAAGGAAGCTTCTAAGGGGTCTTCCCTCAATCTTGACGACCCCATCTTTGGGGCTGGGGGCGGCGATGGCGCTACCCTGTCGAGGGCCCGATGAAGAAGGGCCAGTGATCATTGAGCCGGCAGGGCATCCATAAACTAAAGAAAGAGCCGGAGATCGAAAAGACGGACATACCCTAGGAAACAAATTAAGTTGATATTGAGTTAACCTACACGCAAGTTGGAGTCTTTCATCTCAATGTGCAGGGACTTGGTTGTCAAAAACATGCACTTGATTATGTTATTTGTTGTGGTTCTTAATTTATTTGTTGTGGTTCCCCAAAATTTTGCTCGTCACTTTTATTTGTTATGCTACATATTAATCTTTGTGTCCGACGATAAATCTCATCATCAAGAATTAGTTTGCGCATGATTAACTGACTTTTGTAGTTCAATCATGAAGCGCAGTATCTGATCAATAGGAAAGTTTTCGTAACATGGTTTGAACATGCACGATATAGAGCAGAGGCGACTCCAGTAAGTAGATGGTCAAAATGATGGAGTTTACTACCGCCATTTTTTGAAAATGTAACTCGCAATAAAGGCGACACTGTCGGCCGAGTCCAACTGACACGGGCGCAGCAATGTCGTCCGAGCACAACCGACACTGTCGGCCAAGTTTAACCGAAACAGGCTAGTAATGTCGGCCAAATGAAACCGAATAAAGCGCAACAGTATCGGCCAAGAGCAACCGATACTGGTCTTAAATATCGGCACAATATAGCCGAATTTAGCGATTAGTTGTCGGTTAGAAATGGCCGAAATTACTGCACCCATGTTGGTTAGAATTAGCCGACATTACTACGTTTATATCGGTTATATTTAGCCGATATGACTGGCTCTTTTCGGCTGTACTTGGCTGACATTACTGCGACAGTCCGGTTACATTTAGCCGACAGTACTGCACTTGTGTCGAATGTGTCTGGCTGACATGCGCTTGGACTCGGCCAACTACGTCTAGATTTGGGAAAGTATGCACGTCAGATTTCAGAGTCACCTAAGGAATGCGAAGCAATGGACGGTTTAAGAATGATTTGACTTCCAGAATAACATCTGAAGGGACCAACTCTAATGACAGATTCTGGATTGTATCTGGAGGATTTGGACGATTTAAGTTTGATAGCTGTGCCTAATTTGGAGGAAGTCAAAAGTGCTTGACTTTCTATGCCGCTTCTCATCTTAGAGCAGTGCTCGGAACCAGATGGGTTTTCTTGCCATTTTGATGTTCCTTGTTGGGATCTGTGTTGAGTTTTTTCTGGCCTTTGGCCTTCGCAAAGAGTTTGGTTTAAATGTTTATAAATATCGCTTGTTTATTCCGCTCTTTCTTTAGTTTATGGAAGTCTAGTCTCCTTTCATCAATAGAGGAGATAAGAGATGGCGCGGTAGGTTCGCCTATCCGTCGACGTCGAATATTCATTATGGATAATCGATGTCCTTCGCTTCATCGACATTCATGGTGTAATAAGAAGACATGGACCGAACGAAAGTTAATGAGATAGATCAAGCAGCAACTAGGAAGTCACTTAAAGGCTCACATTCCGCTTTTTCGGTCGCTGTCATAGTCAAAGACTGATTCTTTTATCATTGCTGGCAACAAAAAGTATTCGGTGCTTATAATAATGAGATAGATAAATCACGCAGACTCAGGCTAGCAAAGAAGTAGTTTTGGACTCACGGCAGCAAACAAATTATTATAAGTCGATCACGGATTCAAGAAGCAAAGAAGACTTAGATCGATCACGTAATCAAGCTATAGTAAAGAAGACTGATAGTCAATTCGGGAGTAAAGTGCAAAGACAAAGGAATATGGTAGGAGTACAACAAGCAATCAAAGGAATGCAGTAAGCGTAGTGGGGCTAGAAAGAGAAGTTAAGGTCGGTAGGCAAAACAGGGGGGTTGGGAACGAATGTTGTTCATGCAAAAATTCTTCCTTCCTTCTGCGACCTAAACTGAAAATCCCTTCCTTCCTTCTTTGTCCTGTTGGGTTTTCTACATGAGAACAACCCCGATCGACAGACCGAGATCGTCGTCTTGGATGAAGAACATACCTTCATGTGAAGAGAGATCGTTCGCAATAACGAGTGAAGATCTTCCACACGCTGCCGTCTCCCGCGGATTCGATGGGTCCTTCTGAATCCCTCTGGAATTGACAATGGCGGCTCTGAAGACGTGCATATGGGGACTTCACCCCTGCACATCTATTTATAATAGATGTGTCCAACCGGTAGACGCAACCCATCAGGGCATCCACCGGTTATTGGGTGCACATGAGAATGAGGCTAGGTTCACCACCAACCCTGTCAAGCCTCTTGGTTGAGTCGCCCGGTCTGACCAGGACCGCGACAACCAACCCGGTCCACCTAGTTCAGTAACTCTCCCGTAAAGGGCCATCAAAAACCAACAATCTCCCACTTGGCCCTTTACACAATACAAGTGTGGGAACTTGTTTATACATGTATAATTTTGTAATGAAAATAATTTTTTTTTTTTTTGAAACATTTGGAGAGTCACTCAGTTTTGTAAAACACGATCCGGATCGATTTTAAAAGAAAAAATACTAAGGGACCATTCATGTCTTTGTTCAAAATGACCCTGATAGGAGATCATGATTGTTCCAGCATGTCCTATGCTGGTTCATATCCATGGTCAACCTATCAGACCCACAAAGAACTCCAACAAATAACTCTGGTAGTTTTCTCATGTGTCTATGGGTTATCTGAGCACATTATCACTTGGTCTTGTGCCCAAGCCCATAATGTCCAACCTCATGCTTATCCAAGCATGTCATTCTAATGCCCATGTTGATACCCAATCAACTACAAACAGAATGAAGGCATTTCGATGTGGTGCCCACTCACGCCTAGCCCAGGTCTCTCTTGAGTACCGTGTACTCCAGGCTTACTGGACGTTCCGACATGTTGCCAAAGCATAACTAGTCTCAGTATCTTGAGCAAGTCATCTTACTCCAGGCACATTGGACTATCTAACATGTTGCCTAAGCATGCATAGTCTCAATGTCACTTGAGTGCTGTGTACTCAAGGCAATGATCTTGCTTACATTTGACATAAAACAAATAAGAAAATAATATCGAGCTTTATTCATCTAAAGACGAAACATCAGTGATTAAACACAAAGCAAAGGGACTCAACTACTGATACAAGAACTCCATCAAGCCCATACGGGTTACATGGCTCTGAAAAACCTTTGGTGTAAGTCCATTGGTGAGAGGGTCTGTTACTATCAGCTCTGTGCGAACATGTGGGATCTCCACCATTTCCCCTTTGACTTTCTCGCAGACAAGCATATACTTGATATCCAAGTACTTGTTGCGCCTGATAATCTTCTCATTCTTGACATGCTAACAAATAGCCTCATTGTCATAGAAATTGGCAAATGCTTTTGGATCGAATCCATAATGCCTAAGCCTCCAACGAAGTTCTTTAACCAAAGAGCATGCTATGTAGCCTCATAACAAGCAATATACTCTGCATGCATAGTGGAGTCAGTCACAATTGACTGTTTGGAGCTTTTCCAGGAAATAGCTCCTCCCGCCATCAGGAAAACATATCCCGAAGTGGATTTCAGGGTGTCTTTACAGCCAGCAAAGTCTGAGTCGGTGTAGCCAATCACCTAAAGCTCACTGCCCTGCCTGTAGGTAAGCATGAACTTTTTGGTACGCTGAAGATACCGCAGAACTTTCTTAGCTGCACGCATATAAGCTACACCCGGATTCTGCACATAACGACCCAACATCCCAACAGCAAAACTGACGTCTGGTCGAATACAAGTCATAGCATACATGATGCTCCCCACAATAGAAGCGTACTCATCTGTATCCGCTTGACTCCTCTCAGCCTGATTCTTGAGACACTGATCCTGGAAAAATACATCTCCCTTCAGTACTGGTGCCTCACCCAGAGCACACCTATCCATCCCGAACCTCTTCAGGACCTTCTCAACATAAGTTGCCTGCGAGAGTCCTAGAATTCAGGCTGCTCTGTCTCTGTGAATCTTCATCCCAAGTACATAGTCTGCTTGACCTATGTCCTTCATATCGAATTTCTTTGATAAGAAGTGCTTAGCATCATGGAGCATGTGAATGTCATTACTCGCCAAGAGAATATCATCAATATAGAGGACAAGTACGACAAACCTGCTCCCACTGGCTTTTAGACATATGCATCTGTCAGCCATGTTCTTTTGGAAACTATACACTATAGCAACCTAATCAAACGTACCACTGCTTGGAAGCCTACTTCAGCCCACAAATAGACTTCCTCAATTGGCAAACCAGTTGTACGCTCCCACTGACTGCAAAGCCCTCTAACTGTGACATATAAATGTCCTCTGTCAGATCACCATTCAGAAATGATGTTTTAACATCCATCTGGTGCAATTCCAGATTGTGATAGGCTACAATGGCCATAATCACTCTCAAGGAGTCCTTAGAGGAAACCGAAGAGTAAGTCTCGCCAAAGTCAATACCCTCCTTCTGCCTGAAACCTTTAGTCACCAGTCTGGCCTTGAATCTCTTGATCTTGCCATCAGTATCTCTCTTGGTCTTAAAGATCCACTTGTATTCCACCGCCTTCCGGTTTTCTGATATCACAACAAGATCCCAAACATGATTCTTCTCCATAGATTGCAACTCCTCTCTAATGGCCTCCAGCCACTGTCGAGATTCATTGCAACCCATGGCTTCACGGAAGGAAGTAGGGTCAGTAATATCAGATCCCTCACTCTGAATCTCCTGAAAATAGACCTCATAATAGTCTGGGACAGCTGACCTATGCTGTCGATCTGACCTCCTCGGTTGGACTGGCTCCACTGGAGTATCTAAAACCAGTACAGCTTGAACTAGTAGTGGGTCAACCTCAGCTACCGTCTCAGCAGGTGCTGGTGTCGTATCTGCTATAATGTCTAGTTGAACAATTGGAAAAAATGGCACTGGCATAACACTTTCCGAAGAGTTCTCTCTAAAAAGAGTATCAAATGGTTGTTGTCTCCCACTGAATTCTGCATCCTCCAGAAATACAGCCCTATTGGTCTCCACTATCTACAATGGTCTGGAAGGACAGTAGAACCGAAAACCCTTCGATCTCTCAGGATAGCCAATAAAGAAACATCGAACTGTGTGAAAATCAAGCTTCTTTATTTCTGGATTATAGAGCTTAGTCTCTGCCAGGCAACCCCAAACATGCAAATGATGAAGGCTAGGAGCTGATCCTTTCTATCTCTTGTAAGGGGTTTCTGAGGCAGCTTTGCAAGGCACACGATTCAGAATATAAATCGCTATCTTCAAAGCTTCTCCCTAAAACTTCTCTGGAAGAGAAGAGTGACTCATCATGCTACGAACAGCCTCCTGATAAGTCCTATTCTTCCTCTCTGCCACACCATTCTACTCAGGAGTGCCAGGTGTGGTATACTGGGGAACAATCCCCTGCTGCCTCAGATACTCAGAGAAAGGGTCATGATACACACTATCCTGGTTCATCGTTTCAAAATATTCTCCTCCACGATCTAAGCGAACTACCTTGATCTTCTTATTAAGTTGTTTCTCCACCTCTAACTGGTATGTCTGAAAGACCTCCAAAGCCTCTGACTTGTGGTGGAGAAGATACACGTAGGTATATCTAGAGAAGTCGTCGAACGTGATGAAATAACTATGAACACCATGAGCTTTGACTGGGAATGGACCACAAATATCCGTGTTGATCAACTCTAATAGCTCTGAAGCTCTGGTAGCTGTGAGCTTTCTCTGCTTAGTCATCTTCCCTCTTAGGCAGTCCACATAAGTACCAAAGTCTGAAAAGTCCAGACTAGGTAGAATCTCATCTTATACTAAGACCTCTACTCTTTTCCTAGAGATGTGGCCTAGTCTCTTGTGCTAAAGCACAGTAGAATCCTCTGTTAGAAATAAACGCTTCGACCGGATCGAAAGGTAGAAAACATCCTCTAACACCAGAATGAGACCCTAGTCCAACACCACCAAGTAGTTGCAAACCGCCACTATACTCATCGAGTTATCATTACCGAGGAAAAAACCTATCCTCCGGTCTGGGTCTTCTTCTGCTCTTGAGCCCATGCAAAGCATGGGACACATGAACAAAAGCTCCTGCGTCGATTTAGAAAATTAGACGGTATGTCTAGAGTATTGGACTCACAATAGACTAATGTTCGTTACAGAAATCTCGGTTTGAATGACTTCATTCCAGAACCACCAAAGCCAAGATTCTCATATCCTTTCTTCCTCCATTCAGTCATTTTTTCCTCAACGACGCATAGGGTGAAAAACTGATTGAGGTCCCATTAGATCTCCTAGGCATTATAATTCACCTCAAAATATCAAAAGACTTTGGGAGGGAGATCACTACAATGAAAAACAGAAGCTTTCTTCTCAAGTTGAAGACCCTACTATCTGATGCCTATGACCAGCTTCGAGAGCTAGAAAGTATGCTCACAAACGTTGTCATTCCTATCATGATTCAGATTCATGATCTGAAGCATATAGACGTACAACAAGGACTTCTTGGTCCCTACGAATTGTCTCTTCAACAATGCCATCAACTCTGCTGCAGTCTCAGTCCTGGTAATGCCACCTCGAAGCTCCTCGCTAATGGTGGCCCTGATTATCATTAAAGAGAGACGGTTCGTTTTCTCCCACTTAGCAAAGTGGGTCTATTGGGCCACAGTAGAAGGATATATAAGCTCTGCCAACTTTGGCTCTATAAGCACAAGGTCACAATTCATACATCCTAGCAAGATCTCAGTGTTCACCTTCCAAGATGAATCAACAGAGCCATTTAGGGGCTCAATAACAGCTAGATTCTCCGAAATAGCTATCATATCCTTCTCTGAAGAGAGAATTACAAATCAGTGATAGTTTCAACACTAATCACAATATATATATGTTGACATAAATTAGGGGTTATAATTCAATACAACCGAAGAGGACTTCATATGCTAAGTTCTCTTCTAGGACAACTCCCTCACACCATCAAGACTCAGCGTTGGCCAGATCCCTTGATGTGCTTCAGTTTCCTAAGTCACGTATAGAATCGTGCACAGACCTAGTCATCTGTAATAGGGTTGAGTCGGACACTATCCAACACCTTTGGGCAGAAGGGTTATCTTATCTTCCCCAATCACAGGCTACTATTCTGCTTATTCTACTGCACCCAGTAGTCTGAAACACCTTTGGGCAAAATCAAACCCTAGTACAATAGGATGCCTAGTGACCCTAGTGGAAGCACTCCAATCCGACTACACACATTCTCCATGAGCCACCTACCTTTGGGCAAATCCGACTCATTTTGAAAATAAGCCTCAGACGGTCACTTGGTCTTCTCTAAACCCCATGGAAGACCTAATATATAGTATAATGCCAATATATACCCAATAGGGTTCAATGACAACCCTTAGCTGTCAATTGCATATTATGTGTGTGCCTCTAGCAGAGAAGCATGAAACCTTTAATATCATTAGCACATATTTACAATTGCAGTATGACTACCTTACACATGTGGGAACATCAATAAGTTGAAATTGGCCCAATATGACATATTGGAACATTAAAATATTTACTATTTATACCATATATGTAGCAAGTTATAAAACAGTCCGAATCTGTAAAATCTGACCGTACCGATGTGTCCGGAACGGTCCAATTAGCTAAGATCCATATATGGATGGATCAAATTGGACCCCTATCAGGCCTAAAATCACAGAAACATAATTGACGGCTCAGATTAAGCCAAACAGTCAAATACATGATTTGGGCCTGGGCCTGGGTCTGCCTGAACCTGGGTTCAGGTCTGGGTCAGCAATGGGCCTGACCCTGGTCCAGGTTCGGGCCTGAACTTAGACTCGGGTCGGGTCTAGAATGTGTCGGGTTTTGAAACCCAATTAAACCAAACCGGGCTTTATAAAATCGGGTTTAAACCCAATACAGTCATGTCAGGTCGGGTTCAATGAAGTCGGGTTCAATCTGTTTTCGGGTCGGGTCCAGACTGACTTGGGTTTAGCCATCAAATGGCAAACGGGTCTGAACCATTAAAGCGGGTCTAGCTAAATCTTTAGTCGAGTCGGGTGTAACTTGGGTTTACATCCAACCAAAATTAAAACCAAAAAACTGATAAACACTGTTCATCTTCCCCAAAAAATCGGAGAAACCCTAACCCACCTCCACCCTCCCCCACGCCCACACGCAGCCGCTGCTCGCACACGCTCGCGCCGGCCCGCCGCTGCTCGCACGCACTCACAGCCGCCGGTGCTGCGTGCTGGTGCGCACAATGCCGCCGTTGACCAGCGCAGGCCTGCCGCCGGCTGCGGTGCTGCTGCACGCCGGAGCCCACCGCCGCTCGCATGCGCTTGCCGGCCCGCTGCCGCTCGCACGCTCGCGCTCGTGGTCGATGAGGGGGTTCTGATCGGGTCGGTGATGGGATCAAGATCCCATAACCATGGCCGGCCGGAGTCGATCCAAAAATGGGAACAAAATCACCGATGAGATTAGATCTCAACGGAAACAATGGAATCGTCAACCGAGAACGACGAACAAGATCTAAACCTTGCTCTGATACCAATTGTTGGGTTTTCTACACGAGAACAACCCCGATCGACAGACCGAGATCGTCGTCTTGGATGAAGAACATACCTTCGTGTGAAGAGAGATCGTTCGCAATACCGGGTGAAGATCTTCTACACGCTGCCGTCTGCCACGGATTTGATGGGTCCTCCTGAATCCCTCTGGATTCACAATGGCGGCTCTGAAGACGTGCGTATGGGGACTTCACCCCTACACATCTATTTATAATAGATGTGTCCAACCGGTAGACGCAAACCATCAGGGCATCCACCGGTTATTGGGTGCACATGAGAATGAGGCTAGGTTCACCACCAACTCTGTCAAGCCTCTTGGTTGAGTCGCCTGGTCTGACCAGGACTGCGACAACCAACCCGGTCCACCTAGTTCAGTAACTCTCCCGTAAAGGGCCATCAAAATCCAACACGGCCTAGTACAAATGACTACTTGGAAGTACCATGGCATTGTGGGGCATGACACCAACACTTAAACAAACTATTCATAACCTAATCAGCAAAGGAAACATACATGTTGAGAACGATGAGGCATCTACGAGCGAAAAAGCCGCAACATCAAAGAGCAACTTTCTCAGGTGATTAATGTGAAATCTATGAGTAGAGATGAAATAGATTTTTTTGGTCTGCTGAAGCCCCTATGATTCCAAGAATACTTGATTTAGAGTATTCAGCGTAGTGCCTTTGTTGCAACATGAACCGAACTAACTGTGGCATTGAGTAGAAATTGAGATATAATTTGATAGTCTTCGATAGAACTTGAAGCGGCTGCCATTTTATTGATAACTCGAAAGATGTTAAATCATGTATTTCAGATAAGCGGCATTCCAAGTTATTGATAATCAGCGGCCTTTTACTCTGATCGGTTGATGGGATGTTTTTCTTTGGTGTCCGTGGTCTTTCAAGGCTCAGCAGGTCCATCGTTTTCCTGACTCGGCCTCTTAGAAGCTTCATCTTCCTTAGCCAAAGCGTTGTGAGCTTGAGCTATTGGTCTTGGGTTCTTTATCAAAAAGACACTTCTTTAGGTCACGTTTCTTGCGAGTGACTTGATCGTCCTCAACCTTGTTCTCCCGCTAGATCCAATTGAAGAGCACTTCAAGAGAGACACGAGGATTGCAAATGAGATCGTTGTAGATGTGGAGGTTGAAGCGTATGGCGTTCTGAAATACGAGCATGACGGCTTCATCATCAAGGTGACCCCCGGAGAGGACATCGTGCTCGTTCCGAAACCTCCGAGTGAGCTCTTGAAGGGTTTCTGTCATGCCCCGAAACCAGCTACAACGGAAACCAGCCAACCCGGGGTGTGAGAGGGGTTAAAAGGATAAATCAAAGAAAAAAAAAGGGTTTTGAAGTGGTTTTTATCATTTAATTTATTACTATATTATCATTAACTAATTGTTATATGATGGGGGATGGATTTGAGGGAAAGCCTACTGGGCTTTGAGGAAAAGCCAACTAAATGAAAAGAATGATACTGACATTTATTCAGATCATTTAACACAATCAAACAAGTCTAACCACGTATCATATAATCAACTGGAAATAAAGATAGCTAACTAAAACTTCTAGAGTCCTCTTTCTCGACAACTACGCTCCTGGAGAAGGTGCCTGAGAAGGGTCTACAGTACCTGAAAAAAGTGTGCAACAACGGGATGAGTTTACAAAAGTAAACTCAGTAAACAACTAACCCTAAACTAACTAGGGTAAACTACAACTACATTCTGCCCATCTCAAGGTTAACAAGAGTAGCATTATACATCAATTTAAATAATATTATTTAGTTTAGATTAACACGAGAGCAAGCAAAAAAAAATTACATACGGTTACAATGTCAAACTACAAGTCACAATGACACAAAAAGTTATATCTATAATCATGATCATGAATAATGCATGTTAAATCTAATATACTTCTAGGTGAATCGGTAGTTTTCTATCTACCTAATTCTGCTAATAGAAAACACCTGGTCCCACTGTACCTGGTCAACTAGAAAATACCCATATGGCCATATGGGGGCTTGGTTTTTCACTATTGGCCACTCCCGCCCAACTGGCTTCTTTGGGGTCATTACCCAAGGGTAGACTAATAGGCCACTTGGGCTTTACCGCATGTCCAACCTTGTGACCCTACCTACTTTATTTGGATTGTGCACAGGCGGTGGTTCACATCCCATCCTGTGCATACGGGTCCCCTACCCATGCCCGTGGGTAGTCGGTCCTTTCTCTAGAAAGACGACCTCAATTGAGACAGTGTCTCAACCAGTCACAGCCATCGTTATTCTGTGGTAACTCGGCTACACCATGTATCCCATCGTCACTAGGATTCAGTTTCAATCATCAATATTTACAATAATATATATACGAAGAATTTACCGGTTTGCACGCATCCTACTGTAAAACTAGATTGAAGCTGACTACTTTCGATGCTACAAAGAATACGACACAGAAATCATATGCGATAAAATAAAATACATATATTTTCAGGGTTCGTTCAGGATCAAGGGATAATATGCCCACCTCCCACATGCAGTACCGGTCATCCCGCCTGCATGCATTGGACATACTATTATAACCACATGCAGTATTTTTCTTAGTTTAGGTATTTACTATACTACAACTATGATTATAGTTTGCCCTAATTAGAGTAGGGTCAGTCGTATTCACATAGATTACGCTTGGTGATCCCCAAATGTCTCGCCTATGGATCCGATACTCACTGAAAGAATAAGCTGCCAAGATGGGTCTAGGTAAGCGAAGTCCATCACTATTAATCGTTATCTAAACTCATCGTTAAATGGTTGGCCATGAGAGGAGGAATCCAAAGGATCCTGTTTCGGTAGAATCCGACTTCGGTCGGAGGTTTTAGGGTCGAACAGGTGAAAACCAGTCCACAGTTGGTTCAACATGGTAGAAGGGTCCTTAGGATCCTAAACTAGGTTCAATACATTGGTATCGATGATTTGAGCACAATGCCATTGGTTTAGTCTGATTCTGAGATCGGACAAAGAATTGATGGTCAAACCACGGTGCCACGACTTGATCGGGCCCATGCGTAAAATAGGATACTAAACAATATAATTATTGTACCAAAATATGGCCAACATATAGATTTTCTGAGCCGGTCGTAATGGCACTAGTTTCGTCCGATTCTGAGTTCGGACGGAGAAATGGAGGTTGAACCAATTTCTGCTGGTTTACTAGACTGGTTCAATTGAACCAGACCGGTCCAATCGGTGGTTCGGGTCTGCAGAGCAATCGGGTCGGGTTCAGGATGGTCGGGTCGGGTCTGCAGTGGTCGGGTCAGGCCTGGATTGATGGGTTAGATCTGTGGTGAAATGGGTCGGGTCTGGGGTTTTAATTTAGTAAGGACCTGGGGTAGACCCGTTATTTATGTATCTGCCCCCGGTCTTCTTCTCCACGAGAACCAGGGGCGACGGGTTGGCTGTGACTGCAACGGTGGGAGGCCGGCCTGGAGGCGCCGGTGATCGCTCGACCGGCCTCTCCCACACCACGTACCCCCACAGAGGAGGTGCGAGAGAAGGATACCGGAGCGGCCGTCGGAGCTCGAGAGGGTCCGGCTATAGAGGGTCGCATAGGGTGGTCTGTACGGCCCGGTGTCACGCTATCGGTCTCCGGGGAGGCCTAGGTTGGTTGGCCCACTCCGAAAACGTCCACAGATGGTAGGGGAGGGGATCTCCACTCGGGTTTGGCTACAGCAAGGAAGGAGTAAGGGTGGTTTGGGGTGGGTTCAGGTGGAGGAGTAGAGTGGAGGAGCGTGGAGGACTGACCTGTGGTTAGGGATGGCTTGCCGGAGCGTAGGCTGGTTTCCAGGTGGTCAGGCAGCACTGCTGCTCTCCTCTCCCTCGATCTCTCTGCTTCTCTCTCTCACTCTATCTATATAAATGTACGTACATATTATGTCGTTCTCTTTCTTGGTTCTGTCATTCTCTTTCTCTCTCTAGGTTCTTCATAAAGACAGGAGTGGGTTGTTATGGTGGTAAAGAGGGCTGGGGATCAGGTTGTTAAGCCCTTAATTCCTAATAAAGATGAATGAATATAGGAACGGAATATTTTGGGCTTATTACTCCAAATCTTGCTCGATCCTCTCCATCTGAATTTTACCTTTTAAAACCTTGGGGAGGGATACCTATGAGGCCTAAATCCATCTAGGAGGTTAGAAGTCGGGTCCTAAGGCTGGTCGGGCTCGGTCCTGCGCCCTGAAGTGGGCTCGGTTGGAACCCGGGGCGATTCATCTATCGACAGGACTAAAAAGAATAATTAGCCATAACTCACCAACCGAAGGTCAGAATAGGGCCTAATAGGATTCGTTGGAAAGTTCTCATCGACATGAACACGTTGGCGCTTGGTATACAATTTTCTGACTTATGGATCTCTCAAAAAGAAATAAATACTCCAAAAATTAAAATAGTAATAACTCATTATCTAGGTGTCGAATCGATTATAGCTTAGACTCGTTGAAAATCTCTTACAGAGTCCCACCCAACGTATCTAGCCTTGCTACGATCCGATCACCCAAACTCCTGTGGTAAACAAAACAATGTTGAAGGTCGATTAATTATAGATATTCTAGGGTATAACTAACGAACTGCCAAAATTAGCTGCGCATACACCTAATTGCTGCACGGGACGCACCATTGTGACATGTTTGAAGCCATAGAGAAACTAAACGTAAAACATTTCATGGGTTTATGATTTATTATTCCAGAACAAGCCCAGAGAAAAATTCTGACTAAAAATAACGAAAATACCCAAGGAGGACTTTTATTATTCCCAAATCTAACACCATAGGTGTTACGGTTTCATCTAATCCCATCCTGAGTCGATAGAGAGAGTCCAGCTTCTTCTCTGATTTGAGGTTCAGCCGATAGTGTTGAACGAAGAGGTCTGCCAGATCCTCGAACCAACTCACGAAGCTAATCGGGAGATTGTGATACCAATCGAGTGACATGTCATCCAGGCTGCCAGCAAAGGTGCGGCATAGAACCTGGTTGTCGTTATCATATGGCGTCAGCGCTTGCTTGAAGGTGAGGACGTGCGTTGTTGGATCTCCCGTAAGATAGTTGAACTTCGAGAGAGCGGGGGCTCTCTAGCTTCAAGGAAACTTGGCTCGGAGAAGCTGCTGGTGAAGTGACCCTTCAGAGGTATGATTGTTCCAATGATCACCTCGCTGGTCGGAGAGGCGTCTCGAAGGAAGAGGAGGCAGAGAGGGCGTCGGAGTCCCTTTCATCATCTGATGCCCAATTGGGGCTCGATCGCCGTTGTAATATTGCCGAATTCTAGAGTGGTGGCCATCGTTCTGAACACCCTTCACGATGCAGGGATCAGGGGATGACTCGAAGCTGAGAGGCTCAGGATGTCGAGTAGACTTATTGAGACATTCCCAGACCATCAGCCTGGGAGGAATAGGCGAGGGTCCTCTCGAGAGGGATTCGAGTGACCCTCGAGGGATGTCGACGATAGATCATCTGGAAGGATCAGGGGATTGGTCGACCGACTAGCGGAGGTTTGCTCCATTATTGATACCGGCAGCTGACCGTAGAAGGTTGACTCCCGTATCAATAGTGATTTATCGGGGGGAGTCTCTTTCAACCATGAGAGCAACATTCTGCTTCATGAGAGTGAGGAGCTGGAAGTTCTCTGCTTTGATTTGATATGTTGCCTGAGGGCCAGCGATAGGTGAGATGTGCGCTTTCCCCAAGTGCTGCGAAGCTGGGTCGGCAAGTTAAGGCGACTGCCGAGGTTGAGCCTGAGCAGCGCAATCAGCCGATGGGTGACTCTTTGAATTAGTAGTGAGTTGTTGTTCTGGGTGTTGGCTTATCGCAAAACGATGACTCATTGAGCGAGTTGTTGGGTGCTGAGTGTCTGGATGCATATTACTTCCCTCTGATTGGTCCACGGGTCTTGTCTTTGCCATTTAGGTAAGCGATGGAGACAGACAGATTGCTCGGCAATCGGTAGCTTTTCGCTTGGCTGAAGGAGCTGGAAAGCTTAAAGGTCGCAAGTTGATAGAATTGATCCCACAGATGGCGTCAAACTGTGGGGGAGGATTTCGACCGTCGTATGTGACCCTCCTCCAACAATCAAGTGAAGGTTTTACCCTTTGGGATGTGGCACGCTTCGAGGCGCTGAGCTGTGACTTGCTGGGCTATCACACAAGTACTGTAGAGTAGAAAGGTATAAAAAGAACTGACATAGGATGTGATGACTGAGTTCGACCGAAACCTATGACTCCGTGAAGTAAGATGCAACCTTTGAATCCACTATCTCTGAGTTAAAAGTAGAGACTCTCGACAGACCGATGAGCACTTCTTTTAAATAGACAGAGGGTGGAGAAGGAGTCTAAAAACCAGAAAACTTGAAAAGCTCTGAAAAATAGGAAGTGGAATTCTTTTCTGAAATTCTAGATCAGGATTACTTTACAGGGTTGGCTATTTATAGAGATTTGGTTTATAAGGAATATTCCCCAACATATCAGGGGTTTTGGTAAATACTTGGGAGGGGATTCACCAGGTCTCACTGTCGCTTTTGTGGGCCCCAAGCAGGGCTATGGGTCCCACTATCATCTTCGTGGGCCCCAAGCAGGGCTGTGGGTTCCATAGTTATCTCCGTGGGCCCCAGGCCAGGCTGCGGGTCCCACTACCATCTTTGTAGGCCCCATGTAGGGCTGCGGGTCCCATTATCGTCTCCTTTGGGCCTAGGCAGGCTGCGGGTCCCACTGTCGTCCCTGTGGGCCCCAAGCAGGGTTGCGGGCCCCACTATATGGCGTTAGCCATATTTTGCACCCACAGACCCTGAAGGAGACCCATCAATGATCACAAGAAAAGATCTTAACATTTTGCTATACAAATAAAAAAGATAAGATCAAAGGCATACACTGATCTCGAAACTACATCTCAACGATTATCCATATAGCACTGTCAAGGGAGAAATCATTATTCAGAGGAAAATAATCCGAATAACTCGCAACAGTTATTTATGGCCAAGACAACGGATTTTATAGCATACAGCCTTCCATTCCAAAAATAAAAAACGTAGTATGCCATAGTCTCGCTTTTGGATCCATAAATTTTTGATAAATCGGCGATAAAAAATTAGTTACGGATTAGATCGGAAAACAAACGGTCCCCTTGTCGATCGTTAACAGGTTCAATGTAATGACCGGTGCCCCAGTGCGTTTTCGCTCAGGGCAGCCTGATTTGATTTAAATATTATTTTAATGTCATAGTTTTCATTGGCTGTAATGCTGTTGGTTGTACTCGAGCGGGACCAGGCAGTGGGTCTCAGGTACGGATTTCGAGGTCACATTAGATATGTAGTTACATGAGTATATAAGCACGTATATCGAGGCATAACATGAATGTTATTTTTAGTGATTTTAATAATAAAATATATATTGGCTAGTTTGTCGGAACCGTCAAGGTTCGCGCACTGGCTCGTCTCGGCGTGACCCGAGTCGAGGGCGAGTCGGGCTCGGCACGAGTCGAGCTCGGCTAGCTTTAAAAAAATTAAAAAAAAAAAAAGAGAAAACAAAGCAAAACAAAAGAAAAAAAAAATTTAAAACCCAAAACCCATCCCCATCCTAACCCGAACCCGTACCCAACCCCAACCCCATCCACCTCTCTCCCTCTCTCTCTCTTTCTCTCTCTTTCTCTCTCAAACCCAAACCCACCCCCTAACTCCTCACCCATACCCGAACCCGATCCCAAACCCAGGTCTCTCTCTCTCTCTCTCTTTCTCTCCCTCTCTCCCTAGGGGTGTTCATGGTTCGGATTGGTTCGGTTTTTTGATAAATTTGGAACCCAACCGACATTGATCGGTTCTCTAGAAAATGGAACCGAACCAAACCATTCCTTGGTAAAAACCGAACCAAACCAAACCAGAAAAGTTCGGTTTGGTTCGGTTTGGTTCTGCGGGTCTTTCAAATTGCTTGTCATCACACCGTGAGGCATGAATGGTTGAGCCATTGAGTTGGTTCAAATTTCATTTTTAAGCCTTTTAACTTTGGGTGCTGTTGTTTGCACCTATAGAATTACCCTTAATTTTTCACTTTTGAGATATTTCATAAGTTGGGATTTGGGGGTGCTAGTAATTATGTGGGTAACACCCTTCACTTTTCAGTTTCATCACACCGTTGAACACTTGAAAGTTTTGAATGCATTGAATGATGGTAATTAGGGTCACCACCATGTAATGTACAATATTAGTGAGATTGTACACAGTAGAATAGTAACTACTGAGGTTATAGTACCAATGGTTTGGGTTGGGTTGGTTCGGGTTAAAAAACTCACAACCCAGAACCGAACCGGCCATACCGGATTTTTGTTTTTTTGAACCGAACCAAACCGAACGGTCAAAAATACCCGATCCAAACCAAACCAAATAGACCGGTTCGGTTCGGTTTGGCGGGTCAACCCGAACCGATGAACACCCGTATCTCTCCCAACCGATCAACCTCTCTCTCTCTCCTCCCCTTCACCCGATCTCACCTCCCCTCTCTCGGATCTCTCTCTCCATCCCCCCACCCAACCCGATCCGACCCGACCCTAACCCATTCGCCGCCCGATGCCCACGAATCCCGCCGCGAATCTTGTCGGCCGCCGCCCCGGATTCCGCCCCGAATCCCGCCGGCCGCCGCCCCGGATCCCGCCCCGATTTTTGTCGGCGCCGCCTCCCTACCCTCTCCGATCTCTTCCTCTATCCTCTCCGATCTCTCTCTACTCTCTCTCTCTCTCTCCCAGATTTCCTCTCTTTGTGGCTGCGCGCGATGGTGGCCGGAGAGGAGGCAGCTGGCCGGAGGAGGAGCCGCAGCCGGAGCCGACCCCCCCCACCGACCAGGTCAGCCTTCCCCCTCCTCCCCCTGTTTTCTTTTTTTTGGTGCTATGGACCCGACCAGCCACCGCCCCGTCTTGCCTTTTTGCTTGGTCGCAGCCATGGCCACCAGCATATTGCCGGCGACTGTGCAGCCGACAAGGAGGAGCCCCAACCAGGTTGGCCCCTTATTTTCCTCATCGTTCTTCCCTTCGATTGAGCTAAGCCCGACTTTTCTTCCATTTGGGTTTCGCCGCTAAGACGGCTGCCGGCCATGCGATCGGCATTTGAACAGCATTGTTTGACCACCATGAGCAGCCCGACCACTCGGCCACCCAAAGACGATCCAACGACTCGATTAGGTTGCGATCCCCTGTGCCCCGTCGCTGCTGACCCGAACCAGCCCCATCTCCGGCGTCTGTCACCGGTGCCCTACCGCCATCCGACGACCGATCGCCCTTGGCTTGATTATCGGCACACCCACACCATGACCCAGTCCGACCCACCTTGTCTGATCATCGTCCGACGACGCTCGATATCGTTCGTCAGACCGATCTGACCCCGACGCCGTTATACTGCCTGATCACCGTCACCCTCGACCTACGACGCCGCAATCAGGTCTGATCAATGACTCGGCCTCACCGATGCTGTCATCCCGAGTCCCTTGCTCCTTCCAGGTATTCCTGTCGATTATCCCACTGCACAGACGGTTACGAGCTGTCTCTATCTTAATTTCAACCCTCCTCTTTCTTTTCTGTGAGATGATTAGGGTGATGTGATGATGCTAGTAGTTAGAGTAGATGGTAAGAAAGATGATGGTACTGATAGGGTGTGTGCACTCACGTACTTGCGTGTCGACCCAACGCCGATCGGCCATTCGATCGCACCACTAGCTCACAAATTGGTGTCACCAACAACCGCAAGTTGGTGGGTTATGAAGGTAAAATCTCTCTCCCCCTCTGTGAGTTGTGTGTCCGGCCATTATGGCCACAATCTCGCCAACTACTCAAGTGTCATGAAACCCCTCCTTTTATGCTAATGGCAAAAACCGACGCGGATGCGACCGTTTAGGCAGAATAGTATAGTTGATACATAGTGTGATTCTTCATATTAGCAATGCCGACTAACTGAGACTACAGCATCGGTTTGCGTGCTAGTAGATCGGTATCAGGTGATATTACCTTTGGCGCATCGTTTTTCGTGATCGGTATCGGACGCCTAAAATTCTCGACTCGGCCAATTCAGGCATAAACCTATATTAATAGGTAGCAAACATTGACCATAGGCCTATTGTGTGTGTTTGGCCGTTCGTGGCTGTACTGACCCAGTCGGAGACGGAGCGAAGGTCACCTCGCAGAAGCTCGTGTTCGACAACCAGGTGACATCTACTACCTTTGCATGGTCTTTAATAGTGGGAAATAAGAATGACTAAGGGTAGGTATCCATAACGCTGCATGCGGGTCCCGCCGGACATCGTCGCATGTGGTCGAGTGGACCCCGCCTTGCATGCGGAGTCGCGAGTCCGGCGACGCATGCTTAATAATATTAATAATTAAATAATAATCTTTCTGCTGATTGCTTGGATACCGTAAGTAGAAATTTCCTTAAGTTTTGAAAATTAATAATTAAATAATAATTATTGGGTCCCACCCTCCTAAGTGGAGTGTGGAGACCCGGGCACACGGGAATACGGGTGAGAGTAATTTAGGCTTATCGTAATGCATGGGTTGTGAGCGCGGTACGAATTCTGGGGTAAAATGTCGAAGCTATTTTATTATTAGAATAATCTATCATGTGGAAAGATTGGACCCCGTGCGCGCAAGGGACGTGAACCACCCTACACGCACAGCCGAAGACCAGTAGGCTAGGGGGTCACGGGCAAGGGTTGTGCTAAAGCCAATAGGAGTAGCCTCTAGTAAGGATTGGCCTAGCAACTCTGTCCCGGGGTAGTTGAAGCCCCCAAAGTAACGCAAGTGGGGTGGTAGAGCTCCACCGTGAAAGATGGAAAATATCTTATAATCATTTGGGTGATGTGTGCATGGTGGATGCCCGGCGAGAGAATTGACCCTCTACATCGATATAGAAGGCCCGGTAGTAATGCCGACCGAGGGCAGGATGAACAAATTATCCGGGGTTCACTTTAGATATATGGTTTATATTGTAATTCATAATTAAGTACTGTAATATATCTAACAGACTGTATGGTAGATAACCTAGTGACAGTAGGAATTGCATGTGAACATAGATTACTGGTAGACTTAGGTTAACCTTCTGTAAACTTCACTAACACTTAAACTGTTAATTTAATTCAATATGTCGTCTCATATTATTAAAGACTATTAGGATGTCACTAACCATTAATTTGGCTAATCTCCCAATTTTTCATTGGGGGCTACTCTTTCCCACGAGTAGACTCTCCTACAGGTCCGGAGGCTCGAGAGTAGCAGTGGGAGGCCGGAGGCAGTTTTAGGGTTTCAGTAGTATTTTATTTTGGTATATAGTTTCGTGGTAATGTAATGGGTGGATTTTGTATAAGAATATTAATCACTTAGTTTAAGATTAGTTAATTATTAGAAGCATTGATACAACTGAAGTTATTTTGGGTAGGCCTCTCCTCAAGGCCACAAGCCTAGGATAGCTCACAATGAAAATAAAAGTCTCTAAAAGGCCTAACTGACTAGCCCTGTAGATAAGTCCTCTAGACCAGTGTACTGAGTGTTAGGGAGTGGGTGAGATTCCTAGCTCGCCGTCGGAGGCTTGAGCCTCGTGCTCCCTTAGAGGAATTCCTGTCAGCATGTGATGGCGTCGATAGGCCACACATGCTGAAAGGATAACCCGGTTGAAGGTCGAGCGTGATCATCTCTCTGTGGAAAAAAATTATCTCTCAGCTTCTTTTAAAATAAGAATATTTTCATAAAAATTAAGTTTTAAAATATTCCTTGTTTCTTCTTTCTCCTTTTTAAATTTTAAGAGAGTCACAGCCCAGTGAGAAACCCTAATTGGTATAGATAGGCGACCAGACCCTAAACCATTTTGTTTTCCTCATTTCACACCATAGGGATCGGTTCCAGATTTCTGGGACGTGACATTCAAAGAACTTGGATCAAATCATTAGCGAACACAAGGAAGGATCCAAACTTTAACTACATGGATAATTGATCAGAGAAAACTGGCTCTGATACCAAGTGTAAGGAATTTCTTACACAATACATGTATTGTTTTCATTATCGAGAACCATTAACTTTGAAAACGATGAACATAGAGACCATAGGCGGAAGCGAAAGGATCAAAATGTGTCTCTGACCATAACGCGTCGGGTGATGATCCGTAATAGATTTGACGGAGATGAGTTCTTCTTCACGCTAGATCCGATTTGCGGTGATGGAAGAAGTATCGACCGATGCGATGCGATGATCCCGAGTGGAAGCCTTCAACATTGTTTCTTCTTAGCAACCAAACACACGTGGAGACCCCGTAGAGAGATCGATGAGATGAGAGAGGAATCTCGAAACCAACTCTCTCTCTCTCTCTCTATATATATAAATTGTGATCTAACGAAGAGCAAAACCCGAAGGGAAGGGGATAAGAAGGCGATCGGAAGGGAGGGGGGATCGCACCTTGGTTGCGGCCCCTCCTTGTTCTGTGTTTCATGCGGACGGAACAGAGAAGGGAGGAGGAGGGGCGCAAGACACGATCAAAGATAGAGGGGATCGCCCCCCCCCCCATAAATCCCTGGCCACATACCGCATGCAGGCCTCCTTTCCCATTAGATCTCCCACGGGTTTCGTTTTACTAATGGGGTGCACAAGGTATGACACTTCCCCGTTGCACTGGAGTTGGGACCCGCACGCTCTCAAACCCTAGATCCAATCCCGACACCTGTAGAATTAGGATTGGTTTAAGAATAATTAACCACATACCTCTAGGCCCACAAATAACCCACTAGTCCAACCAAGTCCAAGTCCGAATGGGTGGAGTCAAGCCAAAACCCAACATCCCCTAGTTGAAAATCAGCCCTCTCTACTCTTGTCTGTGAATCTACCCTCTCATTATACCTAGCATTGCTTTCCCATAGTTTCTCAAGCGCTTCTCGCTGTACAATCTTGATGTGTTTAAGGAAATCATTAGCATCATCACTTGCAGCACTTGTAGGCGCTAAGGCAATTATATCTAGAAAATATGGAACAACAAGGCTATAGACAAAATTTGCAGGTTGCTAACGCTAACTCCGGTAGTTGTGGCTTCATTCCAGTTGTACCCAGCTAATCTCCCGGCAAATAGTCATTTGATTAGTGGGGGTTGAATTGCAATAAAAACAATAAACAAAAAGCACCAAAGCACACTTTTTAAGAATCTTATTTCCCATTGCATTACGAACAACAACAATATAAATCTTAGTCCGATAATGGAATCATACTTCATTACACGTAACAGACACACACACACACACACACACACACACACACATAGAGAGAGAGAGAGAGAGAGAGAGAGAGAGGGGTAACATAAGGCGGTGGTGGGAGATCGAAGCTGGTCGGGTGATGGTGGGAGATCGAAGCTGGTCGAGTGAGAGGATGCGATAGGGATAGAGTAGGGGTAATGGGAGGAGGTGCCTTCAATCCAGGAATGATGCAAGCGTCTGAAGTCGGGTTTTGATTTCATCATCTTCCCACTGCAGTGCATCCCACCACGCTCTGCCGCACCAGATCGTCTTGAGGGTGGACGTGTTGTTGTGGATGCCAAAAGGGAGCCTCCTCAGATTCGGACATCCATTAATGATGATGTACTCTATGGAGGGCCATGCCAAGACTTGTTTGCAGATAATCTCCAAATTCGGTAGATCCCTTAATGCCAAGGTCTTGAGTTTGGGAAAAGAATTATTCATGTATTCGACAACGACACCCCCTTCCCCTTCTACTATCTCTTTCATTTCATTGCAAGTGTAAACAGTCAACTCTTCAAGGTTGGGGAGCAGCTGGATGATGCTCCCACTCCGAGGGAGTACCTTCTGCAATCTACCACATCTAATCAGCTTCAGCACTCGAAGATTAACCATCCCAACTAATTGATCCTCACAAATATCCCTTAGATTCTCCATCCAAAATATTTGCAATTGCTTGAGGTTAGGGAATGAACAATTCCTGTCTAATAATAGACTCTCGATTCCAGGACATTTGTTAACTTGCAAGTATTTAAGGTGAGTCATGTTCTCCATGCCAAATTCCCCCAACAGGTTTTTGATGCTGCTGTACTGCCATAGCAAAAAACTCTCGGCACAACACAGAACCTGCTTGATCGCCTGAGGAGGGGCACCATCACCACCCACAAACTGCAAGATTCGGCCCACTGGTGGAAGGCCAAAAAAATAATATCGAGGAGGAGGACCGACTTGAAACGTGAAAGATGATAGTTTTCTATTTTGCCATGGTCCACTCTTGTCTATAAAGCATTTGAGATATCCCACTCTTGTGAACCAGAAATGAAGACGAGTCAGTTTCGTTAAATTGCAAACCTCCTCCATCACGTAGTCTTCCTGGAGATTCCTATCTCAATCCAGCTCACTATCCGGCTTCACCTCTATCCTCAAGTCCTCCAACAGCGAGAGTCTCGATATGATTCCCTGCGGAATCATCATCATCATCTCCCTTTCACATCCAGCTCTGGAAAACACCACATGCAAGCACTTTAGACGAGTCAATTCCCCCACCATAATCGGCAGACCTCTAATCGATGTGTTCCCTCGAATCTGAAGCATTTCAAGTGCCTTCACTGCTCCTATTTCGGGTGGGAGTTCAACCAATTTTCGACAATTATTTAGGTACATTCCACGAAGATGGACCAAGTAGCAGATGGACAATGGTAAGGACCTGATACTGGTGCCACTTAGGTCCAAAACTTGGAGCACGGGCATGGCCTCAAAAAATGACTCAGGGATGTCTTCTAGGCTAAGATTATTTCGCAGTAGCAGTGTCGAGAGAACGGGGCAGACAGCCCTCTCAGGCAACCGTTTTAGTTCATTCCGCATCAAAGAAACAGCGTTGCATTCTTTCCACTGCTCCTCTCCTGGAGGGGTTTGTATCCCCTTGCCGGTTCTCACCAAGAACTTATATTTATTACTATTGCCTCCCCCGGCCTCTATGGATGTAATTCTCAGTGCAAGATCACGAACCACGTCATGCATCTTCACACGCTTCCGTCCATCATCATCTCCTTGGCATCTCTCTAGCAAAGAAGCATCTATAAGGTCTTACAGTATAGCGTGGCCGGCATCAACAGCCTCAGCTAAGCTCTCCACAGTACCATCATCTTCTAAAAACCCTGCAGCCCTCCAATACTCTATCAATTCGGCTACAACTATTTCGTCATCTTCAGGGTGCAATGCACTATACAAGAAGCACCTTTGTCTGTCACCCTTTAATCTGTCGTAACTGAACCTCAATCGCTTAAATACCGCTTCCTCCATATCTTTTATCTGGGATGTCGCTGCTGACCCCAACTCTCGTAGCGCATTCTTCCAGACACGAACATCGCCCTCTTCTCGCAGAACCCCTCCGACTACAATTATCGCAAGCGGCAGGCCTCCGCATTCCTCGACAACTTCTCTAGCCAATGCCTGGATTTCGGGTGAATCTACAACACTACCCACTTTCCCACGGAATAATTCCCATGCTTCTTCATCGGACAATACCTCCACACTGATCTGTTTATTAGTTTCCATCTTGTGGCAAATCTGTAGATCTCTAGTAGTCAATAATATCTTGCATCCATTCTCTTCATTAGGAATTGGAATTCCCACTTCTTCAAGATTCAATCTCTCCCAAACATCATCCAGAAGTAACAGATACTTGTTGTTTCTCAATCTATCGTATAACATCCTGGAAACTCCATCGTCAGACATGCCATCTGGTAGATCCAGAGACAATCTTTGTATAACCTCTTTCTGCACCATCCTTAAGCTCCAATCTCTTGAGACGGTTACCCATATCACAATATTAAACATATGAGCTATTTCTGGTAGGCTGTTTATATTCTTCATCAGCATCGTCTTCCCTATCCCGCCCATGCCCCAAATGCCAATCCTTTTCATGCCTGGATCTTCTAGGAATCCCACTACCTCCCGTAAGGTATCTATCGATGTTTTCGCATCTATTCTCTGCACAGGCATCTCCTCAACTATACGTGGAGGTGCATCGATCATGACTGGACCATCAAACTTATTAAGTTCGGAGATTCTATCGATCAAATCCACCATGTCTTTACCTAGCTTCATGCACGAGCAACATCCTCTGAAACACTTCTTCTCCTGCTTGAAATCTTCTTCGATTGCGTTTGTTTGGTTCTCAATCTGCTCAACTTCCTTAACCCAAGCTTCAAATTGGCTGCTACGAACCTTTCCTGGACTGCATCTATCTACTTCTGTTTGCTTGTCACGTCTCATAGCGCACAACATTTCGGCCTCTGTATTGAGCTTTTTGAAATTCTTTTTCAGGTTTTTGACATAGCCAATTCGACGACAAACGGGAGCCCCAAAGCACTTGACTATCTCCAACACTAGGCTGACAACGGTTTCCATGTCCACTACAGAAATAAAAAGTTACAAATGGCAACCAACAATAAATCTTATGAATCTCAAATCAAACCCTGAGGACACCAAAAAAAAAAACACTCGATGATACTAAAAATCTAAAAAAATTTCTGGAACATGAATGTCACTCTGAAATAAAGAATTATAATGCACTTGAAATGTAAATTAAGACCAGAGGGGGTACTATTTAATTAAGACCAGAGGGGGTGCCATTTAATTACCCCAATTAGGTGGGGGATAAGGTAAAAAAAAACATCAAATGCATAAGGTTCCGAGGCATTTCAGAATAAGCTGGTCTTAATTTGTTAACGAGGCCTTAACTCCTTCATTCCTGATAGAAGAATGATACAAAAGGCTGAAGTTGGGTTTTGATTTCATCATCTTCCCACTGCAGTGCATCCCACCACGCTCTGCCTAAGCAGATCATCTTCAGGGTGGACGTGTTGTTGTGGATGCCAAAAGGGAGCCTCCTCAGATTCGGACAGTGCTCAATCTCGATTCTCTCTATAGAGGGCCATGCCAAGGCTTGTTTGCAAATAATCACCAAATTCGGTAGGTGCCTTAATTCCAAGGTCTTGAGTTTGGGAAGAGCATTATTCATGTATTCGTCAACGGCACCCCCTTCCCCTTCTATTATCTCTTTCATTTCATTGCAAGAGAAAACAACCAACCTTTCAAGGTTGGGGAGCAGCTGGATGATGCTCCGACTTCGAGGGAGTACCTTCTGCAATCCATCACAGTTACTCAGCTCCAGCACTCGAAGGCTAACCATCTTAACTAATTGGTCTCCCCAAATATCCCTTAAATTGTTCATACCCAACATGTGCAATTGCTCGAGGTTAGGGAATGACCAATTCCTGTCGATTAATAGACTCTCGATTCCCGGACATATTTCGACATTTAAGTATTTAAGATGAGTCATGTTTTCCACACCAAATTCCCCCAACAGGTCTTTGATGCTACTGTGGTCCATCAGAAAAAAACTCTCTGCACGGCACAGAACCTGCTTGATCGCCTGAGGAGGGGCACCATCACCACCCACAAACTCCAAAAATCGGCTCACTGGTAAAATGGGTAAAAAAGAATATTGAGGACTAACTAGAAACTCGAAAGATGACAGTTTTCCATTCTGCCATGCTACACTATGTTCGATAAAATGTTGGAGGTATCCCACTCTTGTAAACCAGAATTCAAGATGAGTCAGTTTCGTCAAATTGCAAACCTCCTCCATGACATAGTCTTCCTGCAAATTCCTATCCCAATCCAGCTCACTACCGCTACTCACCTTTATTCTCAAGTCCTCCAACAGAGAGAGTCTCGATACTATTCCCTGCGGAATCATCATCATCTCCCCATCACCTCCAGCTCTGGAAAACTGCACATGCAAGCACTTTAGACGAGTCAATTCCCCCACCATAATCGGCAGACCTCGAAACCCTTTGTGGATCCCTCCAATCTGAAGCACCTCAAGTGCCTTCACTGCTCCTATTTCGGGTGGGAGTTCAACCAAATTCCGACAATCATTTAGGTACATTCCACGAAGATGGACCAAGTTGCAGATGGATGGTGGTAAGGACCTGATACCGGTGTCGCTTAGGTCCAAAACTTGGTGCACGGGCATGTCCTTGAAAAACAACTCCGGGATGTGTTCTAGTTCAAGATTACCTTGCAGTAGCAGTGTGGAGAGAAGGGGGCAGACCGTCCGCTCGGGCAACCGTTTTAGTCTATTCCGCATCAAAGAAACAACGTTGCATTCTTTCCATTGTTCCTCTCCTGGAGGGGTTTGTATCCCCTTGCCGGCTCTCACCAAGAACTTATATTTATTATTATTGCCTCCCCCAGTGGCCTCTATGGATGTAATTCTCAGTGCAAGATCACGAATCACGTCATGCATCTTCACATACTCACTGCTCGGACCCCATCCTTGACACCTCTCCAGCAAGGAAGCATCTACAAGGTCTTTTAGTATAGCGTGGCCTGCATCAACAGCCTCTGCTAAGCTCTTCACAGTATTGCCATCTAAAAATCCTGCAGCCCTCCAATATTCTATCAGCTCTTCTACATTTATCTCGTCATCTTCAGGGTACAATGCACCATACAAGAAGCACCTTTGTCTGTCAACCTTCAATCTGTCGTAACTGAACCTCAACCGACTAAATACCTCTTCCTCCAAATCTTCTATCTGGGATGTCACTGCTGAACTCAACTCTCTTGATGCATTCCTCCAGACACGAGCATCGCCCTCCTCTCGCAGAGCCCCTCCTACTACAATTATTGCGAGCGGCAGACCTTTGCATTCCTGGACAACACCTGTAGCCAATGGATGGATTTCGGGTGAATCAACAACACTACCCACTTTCTCACGGAACAATTCCCATGCTTCTTCCTCGGACAATACCTCCACACTGATCTGCTTATCAGTTTCCATCTTGTGGCATATTTGTCGATCACTAGTAGTCAATAGTATTTTGCATCCATTCTCTTCATTAGGAATTGGAATTCCTACTTTTACAAGATTCAATTTCTCCCAAACATCATCCAGAAGCAACAGATACTTGCTGTTTCTCAATCCATCATACAACCTCCTGGAAACTCCATCATCAGACATGCCATCTGATAGACTCAGTGACAATCTTTGTGCAACCTCATTCTGCACCATCCTTAAGCTCCAATCTCTTGAGACGGTTACCCATATCACAACATCAAACATCTGAGCTATTTCTGGTAGGTTGTTTATATTCTGCATCAGCGTCATCTTACCAACACCGCCCATGCCCCAAATGCCAATCTTTTTCATGCCTGCATCTTTTATGAATCCCACTACCTTCCCCAAGGTATCTGTTGATGTTTTCGCTTCTATTCTCGGCACAGCTATCTCCTCAACTGTACGTGGAGGCGCATCGATCATGATTGGACCATCAAACTTCTTAAGATCGGAGATTATGTCGATCAAATCCACTATGTCTTTACCTAGCTTCATGCACGAGCAAATATCAGGGCAAAATCCTATGCAACACTTCTTCTCCTGCTTGAACACTTCTTCAATTGCATTTGTTTTGTTCTCAATCTGCTCAACTTCCTTAACCCAAGCTTCAAATTGGCTGCTACGAACCTTTCCTGGACTGTAATGAGGGGGGAGGTTTTATTCGCTGTGCTAGTGACAATCTTCCCCTATATATGCAGCCCGTTAGCAGCCAAGGCTAAAGCTATTCTGGAATGCATCAGTCTCTTACTAATGATCTAAGCAAACAATGTGATTGTCGAATGCCAAAACCTTACATTGATCACCCTCATCTTGGATGGAAATCTTTCTATTTCTTGGAAAATCCACAACACCATTATCGAATACAAGCGGCTGGCGAAGTTGTTCTCTTCTTGCGTGTTCCATCATGTTCTTCGTGTTGGGTTTAGTCCCACATCGGCTAGGGGCTTGGCAATGATGTGCTTAAATACCCTCTGGTGGACCTCCCCTTACGACCCAGGTTTTGGAGCGAGAGGGTATCTACAAATGGTATCAGAGCCAGGTTCTGCCCAGCCAGGTTTAGTCAGATGTGGAATAGTTGTACCCTGGGTGTCTCATCCCCTGGTGCCGCACGAGAGGGGGGCTAGCGGGTGGTTCAACCCTAGACTCGTGTGAGGGGGAGATTGTTGGGTTTACTCCCATATCGGCTAGGGGCTAGGAAATGATATGTTTAAATACCCTTTGGTGGACCTCCCCTTATGCCCCGGGTTTTGGAGCGAGAGAGTATCTACAATTCGAGATGCTAACCGGGTGGCGCATTTGATCACCAGTTTCACGTTGAGCTGTAATTCTTATTTTCTTCTTTTCGAACCTCCTAATAAAAACTGATATCTCCTTGACGAACTCCTTGTTGGCAGGTTGCTAGTGCTAGCTCAGGTAGTTGTGGCTTCATTCCAGCTGTACCCAGCTAATCTCTCGGCAACTAGTCATTTGCTTAGTGGGGGTTGAATTGCAAAAAACAAAAAACAAAAAACACCAAAGCACACTTTTTAAGAATCTTATTTCCCATTGCATTACGAACAACAGCACTATAAATCTTAGTCAGAGAATAGAATCATACCTCGTTACACGCAACAGAGAGAGAGAGAGAGAGAGAGAGGTAACATAAGGCGATGGGGATAGACGCACATAGACGATAGAGAGAGAGAGATATATAACACAGACACACACACACACACACACACAGAGAGAGAGAGGCGGTTGGAATGGGAGATGCTGGTCAGGGTGAGAGGATGCGGTCGGAATGGGAGAAGTTAGAGTCGGGGTGAGAGGATGCGGTCGGAATGAGTTAACCGGTCCTTATCTCCTTCGTTCCCGCTCTGGTAAGAATGATACAAAAGGCTGAAGTTGGGTTTTGATTTCATCATCTTCCCACTGCAGTGCATCCCACCACGTTCTGCCGCACTCGATCTTCTTCAATGTGGACGTGTTGTTGTGGATGCCAAAAGGGAGCGTCCTCAGATTCGGACAGTCATCAATCCGAATGCTCTCTATGGAGGGCCATGCCAAGACTTGTTTGCAAATAATCTCCAAATTCGGCAAGTCCGATAATGTCAAGATCTTGAGTTTGGGAAGAGCATTATTAATGCATTCGACAATGGCACCCCCTTCCCCTTCTATTATCTCTTCGATTTTATTGCACTTGGAAACATGCAACTCTTCAAGGTTGGGGAGCAGCTGGATGATGTCCCGACTCCGAGGTAGTACCCAAATATCCCTTAAATTCTCCATCCTATTAAGGTGCAATTGCTTGAGGTTAGGGAATGAACAATTCTTGTCGATTAATAGACTCTCAACTCCCGGACATTCTTGGACCTTTAAGTGTTTAAGACCAGTCATGTTCTCCACGCCAAATTCACCCAACAGGTCTTTGATGCTGTTGTGCCGCCGTAGCAAAAAAGTCTTTGCACGACACAAAACCTGCTTGATCGCCTGAGGAGGGGGACCATCACCACCCGCAAAGTGCAAGAATTGGCCCCCTGGTGGGGCGTAAAAAAACATCCCAAAAGGACGACCGACTCTAATCGCGAAAGATGATAGTTTTCCATTCTGCCATGCTGCACTCTGTTCAATAAAACGTTGGAGATATCCCACTCTTGTAAACCAGAATTTAAGATGAGTCAGTTCCGTCAAATTGCAAAACTCCTCCATCACGTATTCCAGATTCCTATCCCAATCCCGCTCAATCCTCTCATCCTCATCCCCACTCACCTCTATTCTCAAGTCCTCCAACAGAGAGAGTCTCGATACTATTCCCTGCGGAATCATCATCTCCCCATCACCTCCAGCTCCAGACAACACCACATGCAAGCACTTTAGACGAGTCAATTCCCCCACCATAATCGGCAGACCTCGAATCCCTTCATTGATCCCTCCAATCTGAAGCACCTCAAGTGCCTTCACTGCTCCTATTTCGGGTGGGAGTTGAACCAATTGCATACAATAATCTAGGTACATTCCACGAAGATGGACCAAGTAGCAGATGGACGGTGGTAAGGACCTGATACCGGTGAAGCTTAGGTCCAAAACTTGGAGCGCGGGCATGTCCTTGAAAAACGACTCCGGGATGTCTTCTAGAGCAAGATTATGTTGTAGTAGCAGTGTGGAGAGAAGGGGGCAGACCGTCCGCTCGGGCAACCGTTTTAGTTTATTCCGCATCAAAGAAACAGCGTTGCATTCTTTCCATTGCTCCTCTCCTGGAGGGGTTTGTATCCCCTTGCCGGCTCTCACCAAGAACTTATATTTACTATTATTTCCTCCCCCAGTGGCCTCTATGGATGTAATTCTCAGTGCAAGATCACGAATCACGTCATGCATCTTCACAACCTCCTGTCCCCAATCATCTTCTCCGCATCTCTCCAGCAAAGAAGCATCTACAAGGTCTTTCAGTATAGTGTGGCCTGCATCAACAGCCTCTGCTAAGCTCTCCACAGTATCGTCATCTTCTAAAAACCCTGCAGCCCTCCAATACTCTACCAATTCGGCTACAACTATTTTGTGATCTTCAGGGTACAATGCACCATACAAGAAGCACCTTTGTCTGTCAACCTTCAATCTGTCGTAACTGAACCTCAACCGACTAAATACCTCTTCCTCCATATCTTCTATCTGGGATGTCACTGCTGACCTCAACTCTCTTAATGCATTCCTCCAGACACAAACATCGCCCTCCTCTCGTAGAGCCCCTCCTACTACAATTATCGCGAGCGGCAGGCCTCCACATTCCTTGACTACACCTCTAGCTGATGGATGGATTTCGGGTGAATCGACAACCCTACCCACTTTCTCACGGAACAATTCCCATGCTTCTTCCTCGGACAATACCTCCACACTGATCTGCTTATCGGTTTCCATCTTGTGGCATATTTGTCGATCTCTAGTAGTCAATAGTATTTTGCATCCATTCTCTTCATCAGGAATTGGAATTCCTACTTGTACAAGATTCAATTTCTCCCAAACATCATCCAGAAGCAATAGATACTTGCTGTTTTTCAATCTATCATACAACCTCCTGGAAACTCCATCATCAGACATGCCATCTGATAGACTCAGTGACAATCTTTGTGCAACCTCATTCTGCACCATCCTTAAGCTCCAATCTCTTGAGACGGTTACCCATATCACAATATCAAACATCTGCGCTATTTCTGGTAGGTTGTTTATATTCTGCATCAGCGTCGTCTTACCAACACCGCCCATGCCCCAAATGCCAATCTTTTTCATGCCTGGGTCTTTTATGAATCCCACTACCTTCCCCAAGGTATCTGTTGATGTTTTCGCTTCTATTCTCGGCACAGCTATCTCCTCAACTGTACGTGGAGGCGCATCGATCATGTTTGGACCATCAAACTTCTTAAGATCGGAGATTCTGTCGATCAAATCCACTATGTCTTTACCTAGCTTCATGCACGAGCAAATGTCAGGGCAAAATCCTCTGCAACACTTCTTCTCCTGCTTGAACACTTCTTCAATTGCATTTGTTTTGTTCTCAATCTGCTCAACTTCCTTAACCCAAGCTTCAAATTGGCTGCTACGAACCTTTCCTGGACTGCATCTATCTACTTCGGTTTGCTTGTCACGTCTCATAGCGTACAACATTTCGGCCTCTGTATTGAGCTTTTTGAAATTCTTTTTCAGGTTTTTGATATAGCCAATTCGACGGAGAAGGGGAGCCCCAAAGCACTTGACTGTCTCCAACACTGGGCCGACGGCTTCCATGTCCACTACACAAATAAAAAGTTACTCCAATTTGGTGGATCTCAGGGCCAGTTTCACGAGCGAGTATGAATCTCAAATCAAACCCAAGGACAGAAAAAAAAAAATGAGAGAATTCTAATACACTTGAAATGCAAATTAAAACCAGAGGGGTACTATTTAATTAACCCAATTTGGTGGGGTGTAAGCCCAAAAAACCCAAAAAAAAAAAGAAAAAATTTATTCATACCCAAAAATCTGTAACTAGTCCCCCCGTTTCCCACCCATTTCACAATAGCTTACTCAAACCTAAAACATAACCTTTTGGGTATCGACTGCAGTTGGAAAGGAATTGAACGGTGGCGACGGCATGGCTATGGCGTCATTGGCAACGACATCGACAACATGACTCGAAGATCCTACTTCCCCAATCGAATTCCTCCTTAGACAACAACAGGGCTCGAAGATCCCACTTTTCCTGATCGGACTCCTCCATACGTGATCTAACCCCTCTAGCAATGGATAAAGAAGAGGGACGTGGTATTTTAACTGGGGTGTATGATCAAGATGGATTGAACCATTTAACTGGGGTGTATTCAAGGTAGTGTGTAAATGAAAAGGATATTTTTGGGATAGAAATGGTGTATGATAGAAAAAAAAAAATAGCATGTGTTCAAGTTTGATGGAAATGAGGGTTAATTACAGATTTTTTGGGTATGAATAAAATTTCCCAAAAAAAATACCATGAAAAGACAAGGTTCATAAATTTAAAAAAAAAACGCAAAAAACAGAAAATTCCATGAATAAGAAATAATCAAAACACAAAGCTTCTACTAACGAATTAATTGAAATCGACATAATAGAAAATGAAGATCTTACATCCTGACGTGTGATCGGATCACCTACGAACCCCGGAAGCGCGTCTCTCTCTCTCTCTCTCTCTCTCTCTCTCTCTCTCTCTCTCTCTCTCTTCAGAATAGCCTGCAACCCCGGAATCAGCCAATATGAGAGCATGACAGAGTAAAAAAGCAGTGTACAGTGGCCGACAATAGTTGACGTTGACAAGAGCAGGGCCATGGACCCTGGCCTTCTGCGTGGATGTCTTTTTCTTTTTCTTTCAAAGTTGAAGAATCCTGCTTTTGATTGGTGCTACGAATCTTTCTGGAAATTGCTATGTCAATGATTGATAGGATTATTTCAATAAAAAATACAAACTTCTTTTTGAAAAAAAAAATTCCTGCATTATCTTAAAATTTTCTGCAAAATGGTAATTTATGGTTCATTTTTAATTGAGAAAGTGCTGGAAATTAATTTTAATTTGCGATTGTTTCCATCAAACAGATTGATCCGTATTAGACAACAGATCATTCCGTCGGTGCACCAAAACATACCATGATGAACATAATTGTTGGATCATATCCAAAAACAAGCTAACTCCAATCTGATTATGCATATTCGAGCATCATTTTGGTTTTGTTAACATATTGTACTTACGTGTATATACAACTAGTGCATGCTCGTGTCTGTCGGCACTGCAGAGGGCCGTCTTCGGCGGCAAGACACCTCCCGATTGGCACGAAACGGGCAACCACCGTCCCCCAATCCCCGAACCCAAATCTTCTTCCCCATTTATCTGCCACATCGTCTGCCCCCCAAGTCAAAGCTGTCCGTTGCACCCATACCCGACCCGTGCATTGCTCTCAGTCCGAACCAGCAGGCAAAGAAACATATGTGATTGGCCCCCCGACATATGCCTGTGCCTATCGGTACAGCAGCGCGCCGGCATCAACCGCTTCATCGCCGTCTTCGTCGTCCCACTCCTCTCCTTCCACTTCATCTCCACCAACGACCCCTACGCCATGAACCTCCGTTTCCTCGTCGCCGACACCCTCCATGTAACGACCATCTTTTTTTTATTATTATCTTATTGTGGCAGGTCTGTCAGAGCCAACGAGGTTCGCGTGCCAACGCGTCTCGACGTGAGTCGAGGTCGAGTCAGGCGCAGCGCGGGCAAAACCAAAAAAAAAAAAAAAAAAAAAAATAATAATAATAATAATAATAATAAACAAAACAAAACATAAAAACTAAAAAACTAAAACCCACCTAACCCACTACCTGAACCCATCCCAACCCCAAACCCACCCGTGACTCTATCTTCTCTCTCTCTCTCTCTCTTCTCCCCCATCTCTCCGACCTCTCTCACTCTCGTATCCTCTCTCCCGGATCCTCTCTCTCTCACTTCTCTCAAATCCCTCTCCCTCTTACCTGACTCTCTCTTTCCCCCCAAACCCGACGCTGTGCAGCCGGCCGTCGCCCCCATGCCCTGCTCCCCCGATCTCCGCTGCCATTCTCCCCCATCTCACGCCATCGACCCTCACCGCCCATCTCCTGTCAGCTCTGATCACCCCCTCACCCCGGATCCCTGAAAACCCAGCCCTAAATCTGCCGACCGCCGGCCGTCGCCCCTCCCCTCCCTTTAAAAATCCCAGGCCCTCTTCCCCTTCCCTCCTTCAGCCCAATCCCCTCAACCCCTTCTCCGAGCCCTCTCCTTCCACCCTCCGATCTCTCTCTTTCCCTCTTTCAATCTCCCTCTCTCCCTCTTGCTGCGTGTGTCGCGCGCGACAGCCGGAGTGCAGCCGGCCGGAGGAGAGCCGCCGGCCGGAGCTTGGAGGGAGGAGCCCCAGTAGGAGCTAAGGACAGGTCAGTCCTGCTCTCCTCCCCCCCTTCTTTTTCTTGTGCGTGTGTGTGTGTTATGGGTTGACCGACCACCGCCACCCCCGTTCGCCTCGTGCCACGGCCATGACCGCCGGCCCGGTGGCCGGTGACTATGCAACCACCGAGAACCCTCCCCCATGGTGACCTACGCGACCATGGCCATCGGCCATGTGGCCGGTGGCTGTGCAGCCGGCGAAACCGACCCGGTGCCGGCGGCATTTTCGTGGACCCTATTGACCCCACCCCCGTGGCATTTGCCATGGTTGCAGCCCTGACTGCCGGCCAAGTGGACGGCGGTAGTATAGTCAGTAAGGCCGACCAAGCCAAGCCAAACCCCCATCCGACCGGCCCGACTAGCTAGGCACTGCCCCGGTGGGTTTCGTTGCCGAGGTTGCCGACGGCCTCGCATAGCAAGGTTGTGGATGCCGATGCGGGCCAAACCACCTCGCATAGCCTTTTGCGCACGAGACCGACCTCCAACACCTAAGCCCAGCCGAGATCAGCTTTTGCCGATTTTGCCACCGACCGACGAGGTTATGACCGTTTGACCGGATTAGTGCATTTGGACCCTAATGTGGTTTTTGGCGTCGGCAACACCGACTAATCATGACGCTACCTTTGGCACATCGGTTTGCGTGCCGGTAGACCGGCGTCCGATGACGCTATCTTTTGTACATCAATTTGCGTGCCAGTAGACCGGCGTCTGATGACGCTACCTTTCGCGCATCGGTTTGCATGCCAGTAGACCAGCGTCCGATGACACATAAATTCTCGACTCAGCCAATCAGGGCCTAAGCCAATAATATTTTAGTAGCACTTAATGACCATAGGCCGCTGGTATGTTTGGCAGTTAGTGGGCACGTGGACCGAGTCGGAGGCGGAGCGGAGGGCGCTTAGCAGCATCAGCCCGAGCACACTTTCCAGGTGACATTGCACACTGTTTTAGATAATTAATCATGCTATTATAGAAATTAAGGGTAGGTGTCCATAACGCTGCATGCGGGTCCCGTCGAATATCGTCGCATGTGGTCGAGTGGACCCCGCATTGCATGCGGAGTCGCGAGTCTGGCGACGTATGCTTAAAAATATTAATAATATAATTTAATAATAAATTTTCTGATTGTTTGGACACCGTAAGTAGGAATTCCCTTCATGTTAGAAATTAATAACTAAATAATATTTATCGGGCTCACTCTCCTAGATGGAGTGTGGAGACCCGGGCACATGGGAATACGGGCGAGAGTAAATTCTATAGTTATTGTGATGCATGGGTTGTGAGCGCGGTGCTTATCCCGGGGTAAAACATCGAAATTAATTTATTATCATAATTGTGTGGAAAGATTCGAACCCCGTGCGCGCAAGGGTCATGAACCACCCTGCGCGCACAGCCGAATATCAGTAGGCTAGGGGGTCACGGGCAGGGATTGTGGTAAAGCCAATAGGTGGTGCCCTCGAAGAGGGATTGGCCTAGCAATCCTGTCCTGGGGTAGTTGAAGCCCCCAAGGAAAGCAAGTTGGGCGGTAGAGCTCCACCGTGAAAGACGGAAAACCCCTTATGATCATATGGGTGACGTACGCATGGTGTTGGAGTATGCGCGGCGAGAGAGTTGGCCCTCTACATCGAAATAAAAGGCCCTATAGTAATACCCGACCGGGGGCAGGATGAACAAAATATCCGGGATTCACATTGTGTGTGTTTAATTTTATTAATTGTAAAATGGTACTCTCGATAATCTAGTGACAATAGGAATTGCATGAGAATGTAGAAAATGCATGGACACTTAGGGCGTGATTGAGAACGTAGTTGGACAATTAGGATAATCAGTAAACTGTTTATAAAATACGGGCGTCATTAATTACCTAGGCAGTTAGCTTGTCACTAGTCATTTATTTGGCTAATCTCCCAATTCATTTTGGGGGCTACTCATTCCCACGAATAGGCTCTTCTACAGGTTAGGAGACTCAAGGGTAGCTGCAGCACTAGGCCAGTGGCGGAGTTAGGACGGTGGCAGAGTTTAGATTTCAGTATGTAGTGTAGCAGTACTGTTTCTTTCTGGCATTATAAACGAACTAATTTTGGCTTAGTGTATGTTATTAATGGCAATGATACAGCTGTGTTCTTTTTGGGTAGGCCTCTCCTCAAGGCCCCAAGCCTAGGGTAGCTCACTATGAAAAATATAAGATATAAAATGATCTAATTGACTAGCCCCATAGATAGGACCTTTAAACCAGTGCCCGTGTGCTAGAGAGCGGGCGAGGCTACTCGGCTCGCAGTCAGAGGCTTGAGCCTCGTGCTCCCTTAAGAGAGACTTCTGTCAGCATGTGGGGCACCAGTAGGTCGCGCATGTTGAGAGGATAGCCCGGTTCAGGGTCGAGTGTAATTATCTCTCTGTCGATAAAATTGTATCTCTATGCTTTCTTTGAAAATAAAAATATTTTCGTAAGTGTTAAAATATTTCTTGAGAGAGTGGAAGCCCCGTGAGAAACCCTAATTGGAGTAAACAGTTGACCAAACCCTAAATCCCTTGGTTTTTCTCAATTCACACCCCAAGGATCGGTACCGGATTTCTAGGGCGTGACAGCTGGTATCAGAGCCTAGGGATATGTTCCTAGGAGTAGTTTCTAGTTAAGTAGAGAGTCTTATTAGGAGGTTAGCGTTAGACTAATCCCTTCTCTTTTCAGATGGCGGGTACCAGAAGTGGTAATGGTGCTAACAACGGAGCAGGATCGTCCGCTGGGCCAGACAGTGCGGTGATGATGATGGAAATGCTTCAGGGGATGGCCGCCATGGTCCAGCAGCAGCAGGCTGCTGTTGCCCAGCAGCAGGCCGAGCTAGCTCAGACTGCCCTTGCCCAGGCACAGGCTCGTCAGCAGGCCGAGGGCGAGCTGTAGGGGAAATTGCTGAAGGACTTTAAGGCGATGGAACCACCGAGCTTCAGGGGTGAGCCAGACCCCTTGGAGGCTGATCAATGGTTCCAGCAGACGGAGAAGATACTGAACGTGTTGGGCATCACTGGCGATAAGAGAGTCACCTTCACCTCATACCAGTTCGAGGCTGAGGTAGACTTCTGGTGGTAGATGGTTCAGTGCACCCGAGCAGCAGATCGAGGAGCGATCACTTGGCCAGAGTTTAAGGAAATCTTTCGGAAGAAGTTCTTTCCGGTCACCGTGTAGAACCGGATGGAGATGGAGTTTCTGGCACTTTACCAGGGGTCTCGTACTGTGTCCCAGTAGAGGCCAAATTCTCAGAGCTTGTGAGGTATGCTCCTCACCAGGTGGCGACCGATGGAAGGAGGGCTATGCGCTTTGAGCATGGCTTGAACCCGGCGATCAGGGGTAGGGTTGCTGCCTTCCTGGGGCAATCCTATGAGGAGTTGGTCAACCAGTCCCTGGCGGTGGAGCAGGAGCTGAAGGAGTCCCATGCTATCCTGGAAAAGCAGGGTACCGGCAGTCGCCATGGCCCACCGGCTCAGAAGAGGTTCAGACCCACAGAGGTTCGACCCCCGCCTTGTCAGCCTCAGTATTTCCACGGTCCTCCAGTTCCTAGACCCCAAAGGCGTGGCTGTTTCCAGTGCGGCTCGCTTGAGCATCTGAAGTGGAGCTGCCCACAGCTCCGTCGGCAGCCGCTTTTACCAGCTCCACCTCTTAGGCCTGCACTGCCGGCACCACCTGTGCAGCAGCAGAGGCCCCCACAGAGAGTTCAACAGCAGCAGTGTCCTCCCCAGCCACCGCAGCAGAGGTCTTTCCCCTGTTAGGATAGAGGAGGCAACCAGGCCCAGGGCAGGGCATACTTATTGGTCGGTCAAGACCCAGAGGCTTCTAGGGGAGCGATCGAAGGTAACCCTGAACTTCGTAGTTCAATTCTTAGTCGTAGCTGCCTTACTGCTTTTAATTATTTGGGGCTTGTTAGGATTAGTTTTGGTCATAGCTAGCTTAGCCTCTTACGTTCTTTCGGTATTGTTAGGCACCCTCCTCGTCTTCTCGACCCTAGCCCACGTTCTTTTCGATAGTGGATCCACGCACTCCTATATTGTCCCTAGTTTTGTCAAAACTTTGGGACTGGAGTCAGTCCCATTGGGTCACACTCTGTCGGTGTTTTCACCGCTCGAGGTGAGTATCGATGTGGACCGAGTCTGCCGGGACTGCATAATTCTTGTTGGAGATAGAGAGCTCTCGGCTGACCTGATTATCTTAGACTTGGGGGGAGTGGACGTGTTGCTCGGGATGGACTGAATGTCAGCTTACCACGTCACCCTCGACTGCTTCTCGAGGAAGGTCACCTTCTCACCTCCGGGGTGTGAGGTCTTCTACTTTATGGGAGACAAGCAAAAGGTTTTGTGCTCGGTACCGCTGCAGCAGATCACCCTTAGCCTACTGGCGTAGCTACCAAGCAGGGATCGAGATGGGAACCCGGTAGTACTCCCGCCGATGGTTCGTGAGTTCCCAGATATCTTTCCAGATGAGCTCCCAGGCTTACCTCCACCTCGGGAGGTCGAGTTTGCTATAGATCTGGTACCGGGAGCAGCACCAGTCTCGATTGCTCCATACTGGATGGCTCTTGCTGAGCTGAAGGAGCTAAAGACTCAGTTGGAGGAGTTGCTCGACAGAGGCTTCATCCGTCCCAGTACATCTCCTTGGGGAGTCCCGGTCCTCTTTGCTCAGAAGAAGGATGGGACGAAGAGGCTTTGCATTGATTATCGCAAGCTGAATAGCCTCACGCTAAAGAACAAGTACCCGTTGCCACGGATAGAGGATCTGTTTGATCAGCTGAAGGGTGCTTGTTGCTTCTCGAAGATTGATCTGAGGACTGGATATCACCAGCTGGCTATAAGGGCAGAGGATATTCCGAAGACAGTGTTTCGAACGCGATATGGGCACTATGAGTTCTTAGTTATGCCCTTCGTTCTGACGAACGCTCTTGCTACATTTATGGATCTGATGAACTGCGTCTTCAGTATGTTCCTAGACAGATTTGTGGTGGTATTTGTGGACGATGTCCTCATTTACTCCAAGATGGAGGAAAATCATCGGGAGCACCTGAGCGCGGTATTGCAGACCCTCAGAGATCACCAACTGTATGCCAAGCTCAGTAAGTGTGAGTTCTGGATGCAGGAGGTGAAGTTCCTCGGATACGTTGTCTCAAAGGAAGGTATCTCGGTGGATCCAGCAAAGATAGAGGTCGTTATGGATTGGGAGCAGCCGGGGAATGTCTTTGAGATCAGGAGTTTCTTGGGGCTAGCAGGCTACTATCGACGCTTTGTGGAGGGATTCTCGCGTCTGGTTGCACCTCTCACCCATCTGACTAAGAATGGTGTTTAGTTTGAGTGGTCAGAAGATTGTGAGAAGTCCTTCCGAGAGTTGAAGCGGTGTCTCACTTCGGCTCCTGTACTCACGATTCCAGCTAGTGGCAAAGGCTATGTGGTTTTCACTGATGCCTCACTGATGAGGCTTGGAGCAGTTCTGATGCAAGACGATAGAGTGGTCGCATACGCCTCGAGACAGTTGAAGACTCACGAGAAGAATTATCCCACCCATGATATGGAGTTGGCAGCGGTGGTCTTCGCCTTGAAGATCTGGAGGCATTACCTGTACGGTGAGGAGTTTGAGATGTATTGCGATCATAAGAGTCTGCAATACATCACGAGTCAGAAGGATCTGAACATGCGGCAGAGGAGGTGGATCGAAGTCCTGAAGAACTTCAACTATTCGCTCTTTTACCATCCTGGTAAAGTGAATGTTGTTGCTGATGCCCTGACCCGAAAGTCCCGTAGCCAACTTGCCAGACTGGTGACAGATCGACATGACTTTTTGGCTACGATAGAGGGCTTTGATTTGTGGGTTCGGTGGGAGCCTTCTCGTACCATGTTGCGCACCATACGAGTACAGCCCAGCCTACTTCAGAAAGTGATTGCAGCATAGAGGTTGGATTCAGAGCTAGAGGAGATGAGGGCACGGTGCGATAGTGGGGAGTCTGTTCCAGACTGGTCAGTTGATGCTGATAGAGGTCTGAGGTTCCAGAGGAGGTTATGTCTTCCCACTGATGAGGGGGGTTCGAGAGGAGGTGCTATCAGAGGTGCATCGATCTAGATTCTCGGGGCACTCCGGCAGCACCAAGATGTAACACGACTTGCGGAGGCAGTTCTGGTGGAAGGGCATGAAGCGGGATTAGGCCGCCTTCGTGTCCAGATATTTGACTTGTCAGCAAGTCAAGGCTGATCACTAGATACCGGCTGGATTGCTGCAGCCACTCCCAGTAGCTGAATGGAAATGGGAGCATATTACGATGGACTTCGTTTCGGGGTTGCCTTTGACCCGGAACAGGCATGACTCAGTTTGGGTGATCGTGGACAGACTGACGAAGTCAGCTCACTTTCTTTCGGTGCGGACGGCGATGACGTCCATCGATAGGGCAAAGCTGTACGTGAGGGAGATTCTTAGACTGCACGGAGTTCTAGTTTCCATCGTCTCAGATCGGGATCCTCGGTTCATTTCTTACTTTTGGGAGAGCCTGCAGACAGCCTTGGGGACTGAGCTCAGCTTTAGCATAGCCTTTCACTCGCAGACGGATGGTCAGTCCGAGAGGACGATTTAGATTTTGGAGGATATGTTGCGGGCATGTTCTGTGGATTTTGGAGGCAGTTAGGAGGAGCATCTACCTCTTGTGGAGTTCGCCTACAACAATAGCCACCAAGCCAGCATCTGCATGGCCCCCTATGAGGCCTTGTACGGGAGGCCATGTCGATCACCTCTTTGTTGGGCGGAGGTAGGAGAGCGGAGCCTTTTGGGACCGGAGCTTGTACAGGAGACGACGGAGAAGATCCAGTTGATCAGGGAGCGACTTCGAGCAGCGCAGAGTCGACAGAAGAGCTATGCTGATGTGCGTCGATGCTCGCTCGAGTTCACCGTTGGAGACCATATCTTCTTGAAGGTTTCCCCTCGTCGAGGCATCACGAGGTTTGGGAAGAAAGGGAAGTTGGCTCCGAGATTCATCGACCCCTTCGAGATCTTGGAGAGAGTTGGTGAGGTAGCACATCGGCTGGCGCTGCCTCCACAGTTCTCGAGCGTCCACGGTGTCTTCCATGTGTCAATGCTTCGGAGGTACGAGCCGGATCCATCCCACGTGCTGGATTGGCAGGACCTGCCACTCAGTTCAGATGCGTCCTACGAGGAGCAACCAATCAGGATTCTGGCTAACGAGGATCGAGTGCTTCACACGAAAACCATCCCTATGGTGAAAGTGCAGTGGCAGCACTGCAGTGAAGAGGAAGCTACTTGGGAGCTTGAGTCTGCGATACGATCCCTATACCCGTTTTTGTTTGATGACTAGTGTTATTTAATTTTCGGGACGAAAATTCTATTAAGGTGGGTAGGATATAACGACCATATTTTTTTTATTATTATTTTATTGTGGCAGGTCTGTCAAAGCCAACGAGGTTCGCGCGCCAGCGCGTCTCGACGTGAGTCGAGGTCGAGTCAGGCGCGGCGCGGGCAAAACCAGAAAAAAAAAAAAAAAGAAGGAAAGAAAGAAAGAAAATAATAATAATAATAAACAAAACAAAACCTAAAAACTAATAAACTAAAACCCACCTAACCCACTACCTGAACCCATCCCAACCCCAAACCCACCCGTGACTCTCTCTTCTCTCTCTCGCTTCTCTCTCTCTCTCTCTCTCTCTCTCTCTCTCTCTTCTCTCCCATCTCTCCGACCTCTCTCGTCTCTCTCAGATCCTCTCTTCCGGATCCTCTCTCTCTCACTTCTCTCAAATCCCTCCCCCTCTCACCCGACTCTCTTTTTTCCCCCAAACCCGACGCCGATCCGACCCGGCTTCCTCCCAAAACCCGACGCCGATCCGACCCGGCCCCCCCTAAACCCGATGCTGTGCAGCCGGCCGTCGCCTCCATGCCCTGCTCCCCCGATCTCCGCTGCCATTCTCCCCCATCTCACGCCATCGACCCTTACTGCCCTATCTCCTGTCAGCTTTGATCTCCCCCTCACCCCGGATCCCTGAAAACCCAGCCCCAAATCTGCCAACCACCGGCCGTCGCCCCTCCCCTCCCTTTAAAAATCCTAGGCCCTCTTCCCCTTCCCTCCTTCAGTCCAACCCCCTTAACCCCTTCTCCGAGCCCTCTCCTTCCACCCTCCGATTTCTCTCTTTCCCTCTTTCAATCTCTCTCTCTCCCTCTTGCTGTGTGTGTCGCGCATGGCAGCCGGAGTGCAGCCGGCCGGAGGAGAGCCACCGGCCAAAGCTTGGAGGGAGGAGCCCCAATAGGTGCTAAGGACAGGTCAGTCCTGCTCTCCTCCCCCCTTCTTTTTCTTGTGTGTGTGTGTGTTATGGGTTGACCGACCACCGCCACCCCCGTTCGCCTCGTGCCACGGCTATGACCGCCGGCCCGGTGGCCGGCGACTGTGCAACCGCCGAGACCCCTCCCCCATGGTGACCTACGCGACCATGGCCATCGGCCATGTGGCCGATGGCTGTGCAGCCGGCGAAGCCGACCCGGTGCCGGCGGCATTTTCGTGGACCCTATTGACCCCACCCCCGTGGCATTTGCCATGGTTGCAGCCCTGACTGCCGGCCAAGTGGACGGCGGTAGTATAGTCAGTAAGGCCGACCAAGCCAAGCCAAACCCCCATCCGACCGGCCCGACTAGCTAGGCACTGCCCCGGTGGGTTTCGTTGCAGAGGTTGCCGACGGCCTCGCCGTTGGCGGCCGAGCAACGGATAGTGCACCCGATCGCCCATGGCTCGACACCATCTCGCGCCCAACTATCATCGCGTCGATCGAGCTAGACCGCAACCATTCGCTTGCACGACTGTTGCCGGTTGCTTGACGACCGGAGGCAGGTAGCCCCGATCATCTCACGCTAGGTTGCGGCTTGGCACACCAACCCTCGACCTCCCCACAATATCGGTCAAGCCCTTAGAGCCCACATTAGAGGTTAACGGGCCCGACCTCCCCGGGTCACGCTCATAGCAAGGTTGTGGATGCCGATGCGGGCCAAACCACCTCGCATAGCCTTTTGCGCACGAGACTGACCTCCAATACCTAAGCCCGATCGAGATCGGCTTTTGCCGATTTTGCCAACGACCGACGTGGTTATGATCATTATCTATAGTAGTAAGATGGTTTATGCACCAGTGTCTGAATCACTGAACTATGCACCGTCTTGGTTCCTGTTCAACACGATCATCGTGCTTGGTCAGGTGAATGGGAATCCCACGTTCCCGTGGTGGAGACTTCACCACATCCTCTACCTACCAACAGCTTGTTCTCGGTGAATCGACCGGCATCACCAAAGCTGTGAACGAGTTCTAGGTCTACACACAACTAGTCCACTGGGTCTCCCAAGCATGGATCCACCATACGTCTCAGTGGCCTACTGTGTTCTCTAGGGTCCTTTTATTATATATGTCTTAACATATACCAAAGTAGTATTCTAATTAAAGCAATAACCAAAGTCATCTTTATTAATGTTAATACAGAAAATCCATACTCAGGACACACGAGCTACAACATATATATATATATATATATATATATATATATATATATATATATATATATATATATATATATATATATATATATATATATATATATATATATATATATATATATATATATATATATATATATATATATATATATATATATATATATATACACACACACAGAGAGAAAGAGAGAGAGAATACGGGATATAGGCTGACAGCCCATTTGCAACTTTGGGCTGTCTGTGTAACATCCGCCCCAAACACACAAGATATTGTCCGCTTTGCCCGTGCCCGCACGAGAACTTCCTAGGGAGGTCACCCATCCTGGTACTACTCTCGCCCGAGCACGCTTAACTACGGAGTTCTTACGAAATCCGTAGCGGCGCACGGTTTTAAAACGCGTCTTCTATGTTTGGAGGGGGAAATTATATAAGCAGCTCAGGATCTCCTTCTCTCCAGGCGATGTGGGGCTAACTCATGGCCTTGTACACCTCACCTCACCTTACCTCACCTCACCTCATCCATCTTGGCATTCCCGCCTCAGGAGTCTTGGCTCTTGACTCTTGGCTCTTGGCCTATTGGATCTTGGTCGTCATAATCCACCCCCCTCAGGGCTACACGTCCTCGTGTAGGGTTAGACCCCCTATAGCGAGGAGAACCGGCTCTGATACCAGCTGTCATGCCCCGGATCTGACTACAAGGGTAAACCAGTCAAACCCAGGGGTGATGGGGTTTTAAGGGTAAGTCAATGTTATAAGGTTGCGAGGTTGATTTTGTTATTTAGTTATTTATTACTAATTTATCATTAACTACTTACTAGCTGATGATCGAGGGACGGCTTTGAGGAGAAGCCTACCAATAACTTGGCCTTAAGGAAAGGCCTACCAGGCAAGAAACTTTGAGAAGAAGCTTACCAAAGAAATATTGCTGGTTCTGGCATTATTCAGAGCATCTAGAACATGGTTCTACCGTTATTACATAATCAACTGAAAATAATAAAACTAGTTAACACCTCTAATGTCCTCCCTCGATAGCTAATCAAGCTCCTCTAGGAAGCGCCTGAGAAGGATCTATGGTACCTGAAAAGAGTATGCAACAACGGGGTGAGTTTACTAGGTAAACTCAGTGAACCGTTAACCCTAAACTAGCTAGGGTAAACCATAGTCATACCCTGCCCTTCTAGAAGTCTACGAGGGCAACAACATATACATACATATATTGCAAATAAGATAGTTCAGCTAGCTAGTATGGCAGTTTTACAATGGTACTACTACAACTAGTAAATGTAAGACAAATAATCATCTAGATTAAAAGTATACAACTAATCACCGAATGTTAGTTCTACCTACTCCTAAAGTGAACCGACAGTTTTCTAACTGAGTCTGCCAACAGAACCTGGGTCCAAGTGTACCTGGAGAGCCAGAAATACCCATATGGCCATAAGGGGGCTTGGTCTTTCACCACGGGGCACTCCCGCCCACCTTGCTTTTAGGGGTCATTACCCAGGGGTGGACTACTAGGCCACTAGGGGCTTTACCGCCTGTCCAACCCTGTGACCCTACCTACTTGATTCGGATTATGCACAGGCGGTGGTTCACCTCCCATCCTGTGCACTCGGGTCCCCTACCCATGCCCGTGAGTAGTGAGTCTTCCCTCTGGGAAGAGAACCTCGACTGAGGAAGTACAATAACCGGTCTCTCTATTGAGACCACCGGTCTCTCCACTGAGACCACCAGTCTTCGTTGCTCAATAGCAACTGGACTGCACCATGCGACCCATGGTCACCAAACACACTCATTCAACATAATATTTATAAATAATCAGTGCAAGTATCTACTTGTTTGCATGCATCCTAGTGTGAATCTAGGTTAAGCTAGTTATTGTTACAACAGTCAAAAGGTTACATGATTATACAATGCAAGGGATAGTATGCCCACCTCCCACATGCAGTACCGGTTTTCCGCCTGCATGCATTGGACATTCTATGCCACATATACTTTTTATTTATTATTTTATAGATACAACTATAATCTACTCTAACTAGAATAGAATTAATCATGTTCACCTGGAGAATAGCTCGGTAGTCCACGCTCCTCACGCCTATCGATCCGGTGTACCGTCGAAGGAGAAACTGACCATCATGGTTTAAAATGTATAAGTTGTTACATCTATAGATTACTCAAACTAGGGTTCTAAAAAGGTTGGTTTAGCGATGAGGGACCCATGGGATCCGGTCTCGCTCGAATCCGATTTCGATCGGAGGTTTTAGGGTCGAACCGGTGAAAATCGGTCTACGATCGGTTCAATAGGGTAAAGGGGTCTCTAGGGTTCCAAACTAGGTTCAATACATCGGCATCGATGATCTGAGCACGATGTCACTGGTTTCATCCAATTCCGAGATCGGACAGAGAATTGACGATCAAACCACGGTGCACCGACTAGATCGGGTCCATGGCTAAAAAGGGATCCTAGATAGTAAAATTACTGTACAAATTCTAGTTCAACAAGTGGGTCTCTTTGAGCCGGTCGAAATGCCGCTGGTTTCGTCCGATTCCGAGATCGGACGGAGAAATGGCGGCTGAACCAATTCTAGACGGTTTACGGGTCTGGTTCAGGTGAACCAGACCGGTTCACTGTTGGGCCGGGTCTGTGGGTCTGCTGTGCACTTAAGCGGGTCGGGTTGCAGTGCAGTCGGGTCGGGTTGCAGTATTAACATTTTCTAAAGAAAACCTGGGATAAATCTTAATTACGGATTGGTCCCTGCTGTCTTTCTTCTCAACGAGAAACAGGGCTCTGGTTTTTGCCCGATGACGCGACGGCGGGGAGTCGGGTTTGGGTGCGCCGGCGGTGCCCGGCCGGTCTCCCCCGCATCACCCCCGCAAGGGAGGCGCGGGAGGAGATGGCCGGTGTGCCGTCGGGGCCCGGAAAGACTTTGGCCGGAGGGGTTCCGTGGGTTTGGGTTTGGTCTTGCTCAGGCTATCGCCGGCGGAGCCTGGGGTTGGTCCTCCCGACGAGAACCATAGGTGGGGTCGCAGAGGCATCTCCCGCCCAAGTGGGCCGCGGCAAGGGAGGAGGATGGGGTGTCGGGTTCGCGGGTAAGGGAGGAGGAAGGGAGGCCACGGGTTTTGGGCCTGGTTCGGGTGAAGGAGGAGAGGAGAGAGGGAGAGCTGACCTGTGGTGGTCCGCCGGTGTTGGGGAAGGTATTCGGAGGGGCTGCGGCTGCTCCTCTCTCTTCTCCCTCGATCTCTGCCTTCTTCTCTCCCTCCTTTCTCTCTCTAGTCCTCTCTCTCTCTACTCCGCTCCGTCCTCTCTCTCTCTCTCTCTCCCTTTCTTCGGTTCACGTAAAAATGTAAGGGGAGGGGAGCTGTTATGGTAAGTACGGCTGGGGATCAGGTTGGTTAAGACTTTCCTAACAAGAAGGGGTGGTTATGGCAGGAAGATCCGGTTGTTATCATCCTGAATCCTGCCATATCCTTCCCATCCGAAATTCAAATCTTAAATACCGGGAACGGCGATCGAGGGGGTCTAAACCCAGCTAAAAGGTTGGGAGAAAGGTCATAGGGCTGATCGGGCTCGGTCCCGAGCCCTGAACTGTGCTCGGTTGGAACCCGGGTGCAAACCGTCGACTTACCTGGCTGAAAAGAATAATCAGCCATAAGTAACAAACCGGAGGTCGGAAATGGGCACGGAAGGATCCGTTGGAAAGGTCTCATTGACACGAATACAACAGCGCTTGGTACATATTTTTCTAACTTGTAAATCTCCCACAATAAAGGAAATACTCTGAATTTTAAAATAGCAATAACTCATTGTCCGGGTGTCGGATCAACCCCCGCTCAGGCTCGTTGGAAAGCTCCTTCAGATACTCACCCAACGTATCCAGCCTTGCTACGATCCGATCACCCAATCTCCTGTGGTAAACCAAACAATATCGACAGTGGGCTGATCATCGAAATTCTAGGGTTTTAACTACCGGGCTGCCGAAACAAGCTGCGCATACACCCGATCCTTGCACGGGACGCACCAATACGACGTGCTCGAAAATATAGAAAAAGTGAACGTAAAACATCTCATGGGTTTACGACCCCTTATTCTGGAAAAAGCCCAACAAGAAAGTCTGACGGTAAAAAGACAAAAAAGCCCTGGAAGGATTTTTATCATTATCGAATTTAACACCTCAGGTGTTACAACCTACACACCTTAAAGAAATTTTCGTCCTCGAAAATTAGACAGAAAATAGAATCAGGCATCAAAAAGATAAGGGTACAAGTGCAACATATCAGACTCCACCTCCCATGTGGCCTCGTCCTCGCCTCGATGACTCCAAAGGATCTTGACCATTCTGATGGTCTTAGTGCGAAGCACCCTATCCTCAGAAGCCAAAACACGGACTGGACGCTCCTCAAATGTGGCATCTACACTGAGCTCCAAGTCCTGCCAATCCAGCACGTGTGACGAGTCCGGCATGTACCTCCGAAGCATCGACACATGAAACACCGGGTGGACTGCTGAAAGGCGTGGTGGCAGGGCCAGGCGATACGCCACCTCACCCACTCGATCCAATATCTCTAACGGTCCCGTAAACCTCGGCGCTAGCTTCCCCCTCTTTCCGAACCGGAAGACACCACGCTTAGGGGAAACCCGTAGGAAAACATGGTCTCCAACCTCGAACTCCAGAGGTCGCTTACGAACGTCTGCATAGCTCTTCTGCCTGCTCTGAGCTGTACGAAACCTTTCCCTGATCAGCTGTATCTTCTCCGTTGTCTCCTGCACTAACTCTGGTCCCAGAAGACTACACTCTCCAACTTCTGCCCAACAGACAGGGGAACGACAAGGCCTCCCATATAGAGCCTCGTAGGGAGCCATGCCAATGCTCGCCTAGAAGCTGTTGTTGTACGAGAACTCCACTAGTGGCAAGTGGTCATCCCAGCTACCGGCAAAGTCTATAGAGCATGCCCGAAGCATGTCATCCAAGATCTGAATGGTCCTCTCTGACTGACCATCCGTCTGAGGATGAAAGGCCGTGCTAAAATTGAGCTGGGTCCCTAATGCAGTTTGTAAGCTCCTCCAAAATCCTGAGACAAACCTGGGGTCTCGATCTGAGACTATGGTCACCAGAATCCCGTGCAACCGGACTATCTCTGCTATATAAAGTCTGCTCAGTTCAGGTAGGGAAAAAGTAATCCTGACTGGAAGAAAGTGGGCAGACTTGGTCAGTCTGTCCACAATCACCCATACTGAATCATGCCTCCTCCTGGTCAGCGGTAATCCTGAAACGAAATCCATCGTGATGTGCTCCCACTTCCACTCAGCCACTGGAAGGGGATGAAGGGGTCCTGCAGGCTTCTGGTGTTCTGCCTTAACCTGCTGACAGGTTAGACACTTCGCTACAAACTCAGCTACGTCTTTCTTCATCCCATTCCACCAGAACTGATTCTTCAAGTCCCGATACATCTTGGTACTTCCAGGGTGTACCATGTATCGAGAGCGATGTGCCTCTGCGAGAACTCTATCTCGAACCTCCTGGTTCTTCGGTAGACACAACCTCCTTTTGTACCTCAGCCCACCTTCAGAGTCGAGCGACCAGTCCTCCACTGCCTCTCCTCCAATCAGCCGAGAGCGCATCTCTTCCAACTCCTCATCCTCAGTCTGAGAGTCTATCACTTGCTTGATAAGGATGGGCTGAGCCCGGATACTGAATAATCGGTTACCTGAGGGCTCTCCTCTCAATATCAGGTCATACCCTTCCACAGCTATAAGAAACTCATGCCTGTCAGCTATCAGCCGTGATAGTTTGCTCTTGAACTTTCTGCTGAGTGCATCTGCCACCACATTAGCCTTCCCAGGGTGATAGAAGAAGTTGTAGTTGAAGTCCTTCAAGACCTCAATCCACCTCCTCTGTCGGAGATTCAGGTCCTTCTGGGTACAGATATACCTCAGACTCTTATGATCACAATACATCTCGAAGACTTCTCCGTATAGGTAGTGCCGCCAAATCTTAAGCACGAACACCACCGCTGCAAGCTCCAGGTCATGGGTCGGGTAGTTCTGTTCATGAGGCTTCAACTGTCTCGATGCATAAGCGACTACTTTGCCATCTTGCATCAACACACCTCCAAGTCCAGACTGAGACGCATCTGTATAGACCACGTATCCCTTCCCACTAACTGGCACTGTAAGAACAGGGGCAGTGGTGAGTCGTTGCTTCAGCTCCTAGAAGGACTGCTCGCAAGCATCTGACCACTCAAACTTCACCCCCTTCTTTGTCAACTGAGTCAGGGGCAATGCCAGTCTCGAGAATCCCTCTACAAACCTCCGGTAGTATCCTGCTAGACCCAGGAAACTCCGGATCTCAAAAACATTCCTCGGTGACTCCCAACTCAGTACTGCCTCGATCTTCGTTGGGTCCACCGAGATACCTCCTTTTGAAACCACATGCCCTAAGAACTTCACTTCTCTCATCCAAAATTCACACTTGCTGAGCTTGGCATAGAGCTGGTGATCTCGCAATGTCTGTAGGGCAATCCTCAGATGCTCTGCATGCTCCTCTTCTGACTTCGAGAAGATCAATACGTCGTCGACAAAGACCACGATGAACCGGTCAAGATAAGGCCTGAAGACCCAGTTCATCAAGTCCATAAAGGTTGCCGGGGCATTCGTCAGACCGAACGACATCACTAGAAACTCATAGTGCCCGTACCGTGTCCGGAACGCCGTCTTTGAGATATCTTCATCCTTCACCCTGAGCTGGTGGTAGCCGGTCCTCAGATCAATCTTTGAGAAGAACCGAGCACCCTTTAGCTGGTCAAACAGATCCTCGATCCTCGGGAGAGGATACCTGTTCTTCACCGTGACCGCATTCAGTTTCCTGTAGTCAATACAGAGTCGCTTTAAGCCATCCTTCTTCTGAGCAAACAGAACAGGGGCACCCCATGGAGAGACACTGGGGCGAATGTACCCAAGGCTTCTTAACTCCTCTAACTGCGTACTCAAATCTCGTAACTCCGCCGGTGCCATCCGATATGGGGCCACAGAGATCGGTGCCGTTCCTGGAAGCAATTTGATACTGAACTCCACCTCTCGCACTGGAGGAAGACCGGGGAGCTGGTCTGGAAAGACGTCTGGAAAATCTCGAACTACCAGGGAGCGCTCCAAGGAACTCACACCTTCGGTCTCGCTAGACAATTGAGCTAGAAAACTAAGGCAAGCCCTCCATCGAGGCATCGGATATAGGATAGCCAGTCTCGCTCCGACGAATACAATCTCTGGGCTGTCGGGTGGACGAAAGGTGATCTTCTTGGAGAAGCAATCTAGAGTCGCATGGTAAGCCGCCATCCAGTCCATCCCAAGCAGAACATCCAACCCTTCTAGGTCCGGGATGATCAAATCGGCCATGAGTTCATTGCCGCCAATAGAAAGCACACATCTCTTACATACTCGGTCCACATTGGTGCTAGCCCCAAGGTAGCCACAAATCTGGGGAATACGTAAGAGTGCGTCAATCCAGTGTCGAACAAAACTCATGCAAGGGTAATGAGAAAAAGAACAATACCTAAGACAATAATGCAATAGCTATAAGGGTATGCCTATTCTAACTATGCGAACTAGAAGTACGAACTACTTAACTATGGAAGGTAAAACTACACTACGGGGAAGAGTCTAGGATAACATCTGTAGCATATCTAAAAGCTCAAGCATCCTTCTGTCTAACATGTAACAGAATTCTCATATAGGACCTACATTATCTACTGCTCCGGAACTACGACAAATACAAGAAATTCATACCCGTAGGACAAAGCATCCATGACAAGCACAATATCCATTACTACACCAAGGCAAGAGATATGAAACAACTCAATGAGTAAAAGCCTCTGAACGGTTAACTTATCTAATAAGATTGATCTCCTATAACTGTAATCCAAATATTATCTACAACTCAATGAGTAAAAGTTAAGCAAGGATGCCTAGTGCAAGAAGATCCTATCATGGTAAGACCATGCCTTACTACAAACGGGATTCTTATATTAGATACTAAGCCAGAAAACTTACCAAACAACAAGGAAAGAGGCAGCAAGCTACACACCTTAAAGAGAAATTGTGCAGAGAATACAATAATCTAACACATCTATAGGGTTGAGGATTCAATTACTTACTTCACCAGGTTAAGAAGCGTCCCTCTTAACCGTTTCTACTGAAAGGCGTCCCCTTCAGTAGGGTAGAAAGATAATAAAATCCTCAAAACTAAAACCTTAAGGATATACCCAACTAGCTACTAGAAACCCTTACAGTAAATCATCACAATGGCTAATAACCTAAAGATAACCTTAGGATCATATCCCTAAGCTCTGATACCATTTTGTAATATCCGCCCCAAACACACAAGATATTGTCCGCTTTGCCCGTGCCCGCACGAGAACTTCCCAGGGAGGTCACCCATCCTGGTACTACTCTCGCCCGAGCACGCTTAACTACGGAGTTCTTACGAAATCCGTAGCGGCGCACGGTTTTAAAACGCGTCTTCTATATTTGGAGAGGGAAATTATATAAGCAGCTCAGGATCTCCTTCTCTCCAGGCGATGTGGGGCTAACTCATGGCCTTGTACACCTCACCTCACCTTACCTCACCTCACCTCATCCATCTTGGCATTCCCGCCTCAGGAGTCTTGGCTCTTGGCTCTTGGCCTATTGGATCTTGGTCGTCACAATCCACCCCCCTCAGGGCTACACGTCCTCGTGTAGGGTTAGACCCCCCATAGCGAGGAGAACCGGCTCTGATACCAGCTGTCACGCCCCGGATCTGACTACAAGGGTAAACCAGTCAAACCCAGGGGTGATGGGGTTTTATGGGTAAGTCAATGTTATAAGGTTGCGAGGTTGATTTTGTTATTTAGTTATTTATTACTAATTTATCATTAACTACTTACTAGCTGATGATCGAGGGACGGCTTTGAGGAGAAGCCTACCAATAACTTGGCCTTAAGGAAAGGCCTACCAGGCAAGAAACTTTGAGGAGAAGCTTACCAAAGAAATATTGCTGGTTCTGGCATTATTCAGAGCATCTAGAACATGGTTCTACCGTTATTACATAATCAACTGAAAATAATAAAACTAGTTAACACCTCTAATGTCCTCCCTCGATAGCTAATCAAGCTCCTCTAGGAAGCGCCTGAGAAGGATCTATGGTACCTGAAAAGAGTATGCAACAACGGGGTGAGTTTACTAGGTAAACTCAGTGAACCGTTAACCCTAAACTAGCTAGGGTAAACCATAGTCATACCCTGCCCTTCTAGAAATCTATGAGGGCAACAACATATACATACATATATTGCAAATAAGATCGTTCAGCTAGCTAGTATGGCAGTTCTACAATGGTACTACTACAACTAGTAAATGTAAGACAAATAATCATCTAGATTAAAAGTATACAACTAATCACCGAATGTTAGTTCTACCTACTCCTAAAGTGAACCGACAGTTTTCTAACTGAGTCTGCCAACAGAACCTGGGTCCAAGTGTACCTGGAGAGCCAGAAATACCCATATGGCCATAAGGGGGCTTGGTCTTTCACCACGGGGCACTCCCGCCCACCTTGCTTTTAGGGGTCATTACCCAGGGGTGGACTACTAGGCCACTAGGGGCTTTACCGCCTGTCCAACCCTGTGACCCTACCTACTTGATTCGGATTATGCACAGGCGGTGGTTCACCTCCCATCCTGTGCACTCGGGTCCCCTACCCATGCCCGTGAGTAGTGAGTCTTCCCTCTGGGAAGAGAACCTCGACTGAGGAAGTACAATAACCGGTCTCTCTATTGAGACCACCGGTCTCTCCACTGAGACCACCAGTCTTCGTTGCTCAATAGCAACTGGACTGCACCATGCGACCCATGGTCACCAAACACACTCATTCAACATAATATTTATAAATAATCAGTGCAAGTATCTACTTGTTTGCATGCATCCTAGTGTGAATCTAGGTTAAGCTAGTTATTGTTACAACAGTCAAAAGGTTACATGATTATACAATGCAAGGGATAGTATGCCCACCTCCCACATGCAGTACCGGTTTTCCGCCTGCATGCATTGGACATTCTATGCCACATATACTTTTTATTTATTATTTTATAGATACAACTATAATCTACTCTAACTAGAATAGAATTAATCATGTTCACCTGGAGAATAGCTCGGTAGTCCACGCTCCTCACGCCTATCGGTCCGGTGTACCGTCGAAGGAGAAACTGACCATCATGGTTTAAAATGTATAAGTTGTTACATCTATAGATTACTCAAACTAGGGTTCTAAAAAGGTTGGTTTAGCGATGAGGGACCCATGGGATCCGGTCTCGCTCGAATCTGACTTCGGTCGGAGGTTTTAGGGTCGAACCGGTGAAAACCGGTCTACGATCGGTTCAATAGGGTAAAGGGGTCTCTAGGGTTCCAAACTAGGTTCAATACATCGGCATCGATGATCTGAGCACGATGTCACTGGTTTCATCCAATTCCGAGATCGGACAGAGAATTGGCGGTCAAACCACGGTGCACCGACTAGATCGGGTCCATGGCTAAAAAGGGATCCTAGATAGTAAAATTACTGTACAAATTCTAGTTCAACAAGTGGGTCTCTTCGAGCCGGTCGAAATGCCGCTGGTTTCGTCCGATTCCAAGATCGGACGGAGAAATGGCGGCTGAACCAATTCTAGACGGTTTACGGGTCTGGTTCAGGTGAACCAGACCGGTTCACTGTTGGGCCGGGTCTGTGGGTCTGCTGTGCACTTAAGCGGGTCGGGTTGCAGTGCAGTCGGGTCGGGTTGCAGTATTAACATTTTCTAAAGAAAACCTGGGATAAATCTTAATTACGGATTGGTCCCTGCTGTCTTTCTTCTCAACGAGAAACAGGGCTCTGGTTTTTTCCCGATGACGCGGCGGCGGGGAGTCAGGTTTGGGTGCGCCGGCGGTGCCCGGCCGGTCTCCCCCGCATCACCCCCGCAAGGGAGGCGCGGGAGGAGATGGCCGGTGTGCCGTCGGGGCCCGGAAAGACTTTGGCCGGAGGGGTTCCGTGGGTTTGGGTTTGGTCTTGCTCAGGCTATCGCCGGCGGAGCCTGGGGTTGGTCCTCCCGACGAGAACCATAGGTAGGGTCGCAGAGGCATCTCCCGCCCAAGTGGGCCGCGGCAAGGGAGGAGGATGGGGTGTCGGGTTCGCGGGTAAGGGAGGAGGAAGGGAGGCCACGGGTTTTGGGCCTGGTTCGGGTAAAGGAGGAGAGGAGAGAGGGAGAGCTGACCTGTGGTGGTCCGCCGGTGTTGGGGAAGGTATCCGGAGGGGCTGCGGCTGCTCCTCTCTCTTCTCCCTCGATCTCTGCCTTCTTCTCTCCCTCCTTTCTCTCTCTAGTCCTCTCTCTCTCTACTCCGCTCCGTCCTCTCTCTCTCTCTCTCTCCCTTTCTTCGGTTCACGTAAAAATGTAAGGGGAGGGGAGCTGTTATGGTAAGTACGGCTGGGGATCAGGTTGGTTAAGACTTTCCTAACAAGAAGGGGTGGTTATGGCAGGAAGATCCGGTTGTTATCATCCTGAATCCTGCCATATCCTTCCCATCCGAAATTCAAATCTTAAATACCGGGAACGGCGATCGAGGGGGTCTAAACCCAGCTAAAAGGTTGGGAGAAAGGTCATAGGGCTGATCGGGCTCGGTCCCGAGCCCTGAACTGTGCTCGGTTGGAACCCGGGTGCAAACCGTCGACTTACCTGGCTGAAAAGAATAATCAGCTATAAGTAACAAACCGGAGGTCGGAAATGGGCACGGAAGGATCCGTTGGAAAGGTCTCATTGACACGAATACAACAGCGCTTGGTACATATTTTTCTAACTTGTAAATCTCCCACAATAAAGGAAATACTCTGAATTTTAAAATAGCAATAACTCATTGTCCGGGTGTCGGATCAACCCCCGCTCAGGCTCGTTGGAAAGCTCCTTCAGATACTCACCCAACGTATCCAGCCTTGCTACGATCCGATCACCCAATCTCCTGTGGTAAACCAAACAATATCGACAGTGGGCTGATCATCGAAATTCTAGGGTTTTAACTACCGGGCTGCCGAAACAAGCTGCGCATACACCCGATCCTTGCACGAGACGCACCAATATGACGTGCTCGAAAATATAGAAAAAGTGAACGTAAAACATCTCATGGGTTTACGACCCCTTATTCTGGAAAAAGCCCAACAAGAAAGTCTGACGGTAAAAAGACGAAAAAGCCCTGGAAGGATTTTTATCATTATCGAATTTAACACCTCAGGTGTTACAGTCTGCTAACAGCCCTTCGATCTTGATCACTGCCGTCCACTTAAAAAAAAAATCTATCAAACCCCTCCCCCCCATCCCCGAGCTCTAGACCCCTCACCGACCCGACCCCTCCGACGAACACAGACCTCCTCCGCGCGACCCCCGACCCCCTCCGGCAGTACTGCGTCCCCCCTCCGGCAACCCCCGACCGCCGCCAGCAACCCCCCGACCTCCGACAGCCACCCCGTCGCTGGAGGTGGAGGTGCAGTCGGGGTTGGTGCGATCGGCCGGTGCCGGAGGGGGGGACTGCGATCGGCCGGTGCCGGAGCATGAGACGGAGGTGGGGGTGCCGGAGGGCCGGAGCAGGAGACGGAGGTGGGGGTGCCGAAGGTGGGGGTTGGTGCGATCGGCCGGCGCCGGAGCAGGAGACAGAGGTGGGGGTGCCGGTCTGCCGGAGGGGGGGCGCCTGAGAGCCGGAGCAGTCGCCGGAGGTGGTCGGGCTGCTACTCGAGATCGAGAGAGAGAGAAAAAGAGAGAGAGAGAGAGAGAGAGAGAGAGAGAGAGGGGTGTACAGCACTTAAAAGAAAATTGATTTTTTTTAAAAAAAAAAAAACGGACGGCAGATGATGGGGATCGGAGGGTTGTTAGCTGACAGCCTATATCCCATTTTCTATATATATATATATATATATATATATATATATATATATATATATATATATATATATATATATATATATATATATATATATATATATATATATATATATATATATATATATATATATATATATATATATATATATATATGAAAATGGTTTCCTATGACATGTCATAGGGAGTACCCTATGACATATGGTGAATTAGTAACCCTAGAATATTTAGAATGTTTTGATTTTTAATGAGGATGATCACCCAATCTTAGATAGGACACCCACAAAAAATCGGCACATTCTAAAACTTCTAAGGGCATCAAATATGTTTTTCAATTTAACGGTTAAAATGAATGGCCGATAAAGCTTTTAGCATTTGATCCCCCAATAAGTTTTAGAATGCTTTGATTTTTTGTGGACATTCTATCTAAGGTAAGGTGGTCACTCTTAAAAAATTTCAGCACATTCTAAACATTCTAGCATGATTAATTGATCGTATGTCGTAGGGTACTCCCTATGACATGTCATAGGAACCCAGCCCTCATATATATATATATATATATATATATATATATATATATATATATATATATATATATATATATATATATATATATATATATATATATATATATATATATATATATATATATATATATATATATATATATATATATAGGGGGCTGCTATGCTGCGGCATGCGGTGCGTGCGGCATCGCACCGCAGCCGTGTGATGCACTGCTGCGTGCATCACACGGCTGCGGTGCGATGCCGCACGCACCGCATGCCGCATTCAAGCATTTCTCTCTCTCTCTCTCTCTCTCTATATATATATATATATATATATATATATATATATATATATATATATATATATATATATATATATATATATATATATATATATATATATATCACCTAGGCACCGCTTCACCTAGACAAGCCAAAACGCCTAGGTATCGCCTAGCCGCCTTGACTACACTGAGGGCAGGCCCAAGTTCTATTCATTCGAAAAGAAAATAGAAAATATAATCGCAACGAAAGAAAGAAAGTCATTTGATAGGAGCTCCATCAGCACGATGACGTCTTTCTCATTTGCAGTTGGGTTGAGCAACTTCCCGATCGCTTTCTCAATAGCCTCTTCGCTGTTCTTGACAACTATTATATACCAATATGGTTGGTTACTATCAATATTTTGCCTTGCAGATCGCTTTGAGGTGCTTGATCTCATTTCGTTAATCTGCTTTGAGTTCCACTTCCTTCTGATATTCTTCACGAATTTTTGAGACTTCTAGGGGGTGTTTGGCATGAGGAACTAATGTTCCACTTAATCCTCATCTAGAAGAGGGCATTCCTGTCAATTATTATTTCTGATGTAATTTGATGATTCAGTGTTCCAGTTAGCATAGAAACGCAAGGAGTGATAAATTCTTGTTCCCAACGCCTTCATTCCTCCGAAACAAATATTATCCGTTACTTTTAAAATATGGAACTGGGAATAGAAATGGAGGGCTTCAGAATGATGCCTAACCCCCTCCTAGCTTGTGAATTTCCTGAATTTGGAGGAGCTCAGCTAAATATTATAGTTGCTGACAGTCCTACGAGCTGAGGTCCATCCTCGAAGTACAAGCTCCAGCCCCATCTGAACAAGACCAGCGGTCTCAACCATGTGCCACCCTCACCAGTCTTTTCAACCATGGGAGAAGACCGATGGTCTTCTCTCAAGTCCCAAAACACACTCTACTCATCCCCGAGCTGAAACTAGCTAAGAAGAAGTAGTACAGGTGTGATTAGTCGATGACTCGTCGCACTTGTAATACTTCCACAGTTCCACTCTGTTGGTTTTAGCATATTACTTTATACTGGCATCAAACTTGCAAGAAACGGAAAAGATCTGAAGATTTCAGTCAAAATCTAAGAGATTTCAGTTGAAATCCGGAGGCTAAGTGGCGAAATCATGGTTTTTTGGTCTAAATTTGTGGCTTCCAATGAAACCAATGGATTCAATTTATAGGCTTCAAGCCTATCAACCTCCAAATGGGCAAACTTCGTTCGAAATTACCGAAAGCCTCATTCAGAATGGTCGAAAGTGTCTTCTTTCATCGAAAGCCACCGAAAAATTCCATCAGAGTTCAAGCCCCATGTGATTTCGATCGAAATCTGTCCGAAGTCACCAAAAGCAAAATTTTTGAACGAAATTTATTTGCTTCTGCAAACAACCCACCGAAAAACCGACATAATTTGGACCCACATGATCTTATGGGCCCATAGGATTTGATCAAGATTTCGTCAAAATTAAGCCGAAATACATCGAAATTATCTGAAATCTTGTGAAATGCATCGAAGTCACCCGAAGTACAGGCTTTCGGGGTTTCGCACATGTGTTTAGCTTCGATGGTAGCCGAAACCGAAATTTAAGACCGAAAATTTTGTGATTTCGATCGAAATCTCAATCCATGCTCAGGTCTAGGGGTGACAATGGGTTGGGTCGGATTGGGCTCCAGTCGGGTTGAGACATAGGTACAAGAGCGAAACACCCAACCCGAACTCAATTGGCTTAATAAACGGGTCAAAACTTAAACACAAACCCAACCTGTCAAATAAACAGGTAAACCCGCCTCGACCCGACCCGACCTGTTTAATAAACGGCTCAGGTCAGGTTGGCTTGGGTTGGGCCAACAGAACCAATGTAAACCGGTCTGGTTGGGTCATGTCTGGTCGGATTGGACTAGGTTTAATCGAGTTGGGTTCGGTATGGACCGTTTGGTCACATATGCTCAGGTTGGGTTGGGTTGGCGGGTCTGGTCAAAGATGGCTACCCTACTCAGGTCAATGAATCCCCTGTAACCTCGATTAATAGTATTGGAGTTTTCATCCTGCCTAAGACAGTTGACATTGAACTAATTCCAGAACCCTAACAGAGAAAGAGATAGTAATGGGTAATCTGAGTCCAGTACATAGCTGCCAGCACGATCAGATGAGAACATACTCCCTCTTTATATGTATTCTGAATCAAGAACTAATTCCTCACCTCATTCAAAGAGGTAGAGTTTTCACTATGTGCTAAGTTACACAATCAAATAATTGTACTACCTTTCATTCATGCTTCTAACTGTAGAAACTCTTCGATAATTGTTCCCCGGAATCACGGTGGAGTGGTTCGAGATTTAGAAGTGACCATAGTCACCAAGTTTGGGTTTGGCAATAAGTCGACAAGGGTAAAACTTAAAAAATTCCTTAAAAAATCAAAATGTTAGAAAAAAAAAAAAAGAAAAAAAACCGGGTTCAACATTTAATCGGCGATGATAAAATTTAAAAAAAAAATCGACAAGTTCGGACTCACTTTGAGTCAACTTTTTATCTTACATTTAAGCATGCATGAGGACTAGGACGGCGTCGTTATATTAGAAAAGGGCCCATGTATAGTTATAGTTAGTAAGATCCATGCAAATAAGCGCCTAAGTCCCATGACTCACATGTTTATAACATTACATATAAAAAAGTCAATATGAATCCCGAACATGGATTTTGTGCACAAGGAGTTGTGCGTGCCCTGTGGAAGGGTGCGGGACAGAGAAAAAACAAGGTGTCACCAGATTCGGTGTTTTAAACACGAATTTTTAAAAAAGGATAAAAAAAGCACCGAATTTGGTGAGGTATTAAGTTCGCGGTATAAAACGGCTATTAATCAGTCGAGAAATAATCCACGTATAAATCTTTTTTTTATTAAAAAAAATGAAGAACTTTGCGACTATGGAAGTGACATGGATGGCTAGTTTCGATCACTAAGTTCTCTGAAAAATTACAACTTTTCAATCCTTCATACCATGGTTTGAGGGTTTGTCGGAACCTAAACCGGTTCTCCTCAACTGGCCGATCCAAACATCCCGAACTCGCATTATGCCCCCGGATTGGTCCTGACTCTGATGTTGTCCATGTCATTGCTCTTTTAGTTTGAATAACTGCTCCAGTAAAAAACGTGTTGGTACCCGGGCGCCAGAGTTCGCAGAGGACTCGGTACATCCCCTCAGGACAACTATACTCTCAGCGAGCTGGTGCTAGGAACTTTGCCAACGGCTTCGTCTCAGGCTCCGCCCCGAAGACTTCTGAAAGCTGCCCATCCACTCGCGAAAGCCGCATAGGTATCGAACATCCCCACAAGGACAGGAGTCAACACCCCATCGAGTCAAACGAGAGCAAATCTTTGAAGCAACTATCGGCGTAGGCACAAAATCGTTGACACTGTGATGGAAGGGCAGACTCAAGCTCAGACGAAGAAGCTTCATGGAGATTGCCTCGTCAGTATAAACCTTCTCGCTCAGCTTCAGCATCCCATAATTCGCATCAGCAACTCCAACCTCTGTGATGCGCTCATGGATAGGAATCCGGAGTATCAACAGACAATCATCTCTTCGAAGTACAGTGGCGGTACACCCAAGTAAGGGGGAAGCGAAGATACGTACTCCCATCGGAGAAGTCCTCAGCAATCCATCTTGGCGAAACCAAACCCTCGAAAGCTTGTGCCCTGAAAGAACACGAGAAGCAAGTCAAGTCGAGCAAAAGCTAGCTATGGCAAAAAAAAAGGTGGGATGTGGGTGCAAAAATTGTATCAGACCGGGTCAGAGCTGCATGGGCTCGCGCGATGGCCCAAGTGAGTAAGCCCGTCCGGGCTCATAGACCCACTCTGCAAGGCCCGCAATTCAAGCCCTCCCTCTTATTGGGCCCGCACAACGGCCCAATAAGGGCCCATCAAGGAGGTCAGAACCAGTGCCACATCATCACTGCCATATTGGGCACTTACCTATGCTATAAAAGGACCCCCAAGGCATTCAGAAAAGGGTTGGTTATTCAATCAGAGGAGGATGATTCCAAGCAAGTGCTAGAGCTCAATTCCTCCCTTCTTGTTCTCTTCTAGTTGCTCCGTGCAACCCCACTGTATGAAGCTTCTCTTGGCCTGTCAAGAGAATGCTCACCCCTTATTTACTCAATTTTATAGTGAAGATCAGGTGGCACCTCTCGCCCGGAGACGTAGGACGTAAGACCGAACTTCGACAACAACTCCACGTGTCATCTCTCTCTCTCTCTCTCCATTTCTACTCTAATTTTAATCTCTCTCTCTACAAATCATCAACATTCAATCAAGACTGTGGGGCAGGGTTCCCGACCAAGGCGGCTCGGAAATTTCCCCCACAATCTTTGGCGCCGTCTGTGGGATATCATTAGATGTCTTACCCACACCTCTACCGACTCCTACTCAACTTGTGGTGACGAGCCACAAGTCCTCCTTCAAGTCTACTTCAATTTCTTCACCACGCCAACATCAACGCGCTCGATGGTGAAGGCTAGTGCCAACCCTCCGAAGGCGATTGCTGACCAGACAATCGATGTGCTGATCGAAGACGAGCATGAAGTCTCTGTAGCTACCAATTGCAAATATATCCATAAGTGGCTAGGGCCGCAAATTAGCCAGCCAGAAGGCTACATCAATCGACAGGACTCGCCGTCCCCAAGGCGTTAATCTGGCAAAGAGCACGATACCTAAGGAGGTGAGGTTCCAGCTACGCACCAAATCTCAACTGTCGACTTCCAGCTACTGAACCTTCTCAAAAAGAACACAACCCTCGAGCAAGAGAGAGATTCCCTGAAGAAGGCGACTGAAAGAGCGAGGGTTGTGGCCCATAACTCTCCAACTACTGATGAAGACCAACCAAGGACTCACCCAGGTGTGAGTCATCATCTTGAAGAACCACATGTGCCGTGTATCGAGAGGCATCGGGTATTCATGCAAGCACCAAGGCAAACGGTATGGGATTGCCTCGACGTCGACGGTGTGCCAAGCTATCACCGAGAAGGATTGCCTCAATCAACAAGGTCTACTAGACGTCCTATCCCTTTGCACACGAAGCAACAGATGTCCGCGAGCTGCTCAACTGACTAAGGCATACTGCCAACGTGGGACGCCGCCATCAGGACCGCAAGCAGCTAATTACCTCGGTGGGGCCACTGCATCCCAAGGTTCTTGTAACCCCATTTCCTATGGGTTGGCGAACACCGATCCTGCCAAAGTTTAACTGCATCAAGGAAGATCCTGCCCTCCATGTCTTGGCCTTCAAGCAAGTCATGACACCATATGAGTATGAGAATCATATCCTCTGCCGTATGTTCATGGGAAGCCTCGAGGGACCTGCCCTCGACTGGTACCACACGCTGCTTACCGGTACGGTGGCCACATTCAAAGAGTTGGCTGAACTCTTTATGGACCATTACCGGCTAAACTTAAAGTCAGAAAAGAAGTTGGATACACTCTACCGGCTAAAGATGGGCTCCGACGAGTCTCTAAGGAGCTTCACGATGAGGTTTCGTAATGAGCACTTTGAGCTCACCGGTCGGTCCCATAATGAGGAGGCCATCATGTTGGCATTCCAGAATGCTATCTGACCAGAGCTCCACGTCTACACCGACTTCATTCGGCATCCTCCCAGTACCTTGGAGGCAATGTTCAAGCGCATACAGCGGGAGATAGAGGTGGAAGACAATCAGCGGGCCAGAAGACTAAGCGAGCCCCGCGAGTCTCGTAACTCCCGACATAAGAAAGATGATGAAGCTCCGAATGAAGCACAATATAAGAAGTCTGCCAATGCCATGTCCGACCAAAAGGTACAGGCCAAAAGGTATAATGAAGATCCGAAGGTCCCTCCAGCAGGGAAGAGGTAAACTCCAAGGGAGCAAAGGGTGTTCACTGAGCTAAACACCTCTATTGATGACATCTTCGCCTACTTGTAGAACGAGCCCTTTTGCAAGTGGCCACAACCTCTCCCTCTAAATTCCGACCAGACGGGAGATACGACAGCCTACTGTTAGTTCCATCACAGCCATGGCCACCAAACCTCTACATATCGGAAGCTAAAGCATCACATCGAAGACCTGATCCAAGAAGGACGGCTCGATGGCTACCCCACTAACAAGGAACCAGGCCAAGAGAAGGAAAGACAATAGCAGTGGAGAAAGAAAGATAATGTAATACGTGGATGCATAATCATAACGTCCATTGGGCAGCCTCTAAAAAAGTGTACCGGCAACTTTGTTTTATCAATATAGTGTCTCTTTTTTTTTCAAAATCAAATATCTCGAAGTTCGATTCCACCATGTTAAGGCATAAAAAAAAAGGGCTCCTGGCAACCCAGGTTAACCAAAGACCTTTGATTCCGTTCATTCAAGTCGGAATCTCAAATGCAATTTGGCTATGCCCTCTCGAGGCTAAAGTCCGATAAAAAGGCTCCTAGCAACCCAGGTCAACCAAAGACCTTCGATTCCGCCCATTCAAGTCGGAAGCTCGAAGGCAATTCGGCTATGCCCTCTCAAGGCTAAAGTCTGATAAAAAGGCTCCTGGCAACCCAGGTCAATCAAAGACCTTCGATTCTGTCCATTCAAGTCAGAAGCTCGAAAGCAATTTGGCTACGCCTTCTCCAGGCTAAAGTTCGATTAAAAGGCTCCTGGCAACCTGTCAACCAAAGACCTTCGATTCCGCTCATTCAAATTGGAAACTCGAAGGCAATTCGGCTATGCCTTCTCAAGGCTAAAGTCCGATAAAAAGGTTCCTGGCAACCCAGGTCAACCAATGACCTTCGATTCTGCCCATTCAAGTCGGAAGCTCGAAGGCAATTTGGCTACGTCCTGTCGAGGCTAAAAAAGCTCCTGATAACTCAGGTCAACCAAAGACCTTCGATTCGGCCCGTTCAAGTCAGAAACTCAAAGGCAATTCGGCTACGCCTTTTCAAGGTGAAAGTCCGATAAAAAGGCTCCTGGCAATCCAGGTCAAGCTAAGCTATCAACTATACTCATCCGAGGCGATGACAATAAGTCCAAGGCAGGCGTCGTCACTTCGATATGCACCAAGTTCAAGGAGATATCCTTGGCACTTGAAGACAAAGTTCGAGGCAACCAACGCCTCGACGCTCTACAAGCCCAAGGTCCAACCCTTGGCACTCAAAGACAAAGTCCGAGACGACCAACACCTCGACACTCTACAAGCCCAAGGCCCTGCCCTTGGCACTTGGAGGCAAAGTCCGAGGCGACCAATACCTCGACACTCTACAAGCCCAAGGCCTTGCCCTTGGCACTTGAAGGCAAAGTCCGAGGCGACCAACACTTCGGCACTCTATAAGCCCAAGGCCTAGCCCATGGCACTCAACGACAAAGTCCGAGACGACCAACGCCTTGGCACTCTACAAGCTCAAGGCCCAGCCCTTGGCATTCAAAGACAAAGTCTGAGGCAACCAATGCCTTGACACTCTACAAGCCCAAGGCCCAGCCCTTAACACTCGATGACAAAGTCCGAGGCAACCAAAACCTCAACACTCTACAAGCCCAAGATCCTGCCCTTGGCACTTGAAGGCAAAGTCCAAGGCGACCAACACTTCGATACTCTACAAGCCCAAGGCCTAGCCTATAGCACTCAAATACAAAGTCTGAGACGACCAACGCCTTGGCACTCTACAAGATCAAGGCCTAGCCCTTGGCATTCGAAGACAAAGTTCGAGGTAACCAACACCTTGGCACTCTACAAGCTCAAGGCCCAGCCCTTGCCACTCGAAGACAAAGTCCGAGGCGACCAATGCCTCGGCACTCTATAAGCCCAAGGCCCTGCCCTTGGTACTCAAAGACATAGTCCGAGGTGACCGATACCTCGGCACTCTACAAACCCAAGGCCTTACCCTTGACATATAAAAACAAAGTCCGAGACGTCGTCGCCGATGTATTGGCATTCGATCAAAACTCCAAGCTTAGTCTTGTCACTCAGGTCCAAGCGTTACATTATTACTGGCCATTACCTTTTCTTGACGACTGACGGTTTCAAACCGATTAGGGGGTGGTCGGTCTAACTCTGTCAGCGCGTGTCTCCATACTGGTGTAGTCGACGGTGGGTTCCTTATGATCTTCGTTCGCAAAGGGCCTTAACGGCCCGAGCTCGCCATCAAAGCCACTGTCCAAAATCCTTGATATGTGGCAGAGGAGGAGCACAAACAATCTCCTTCATTCCTCGATGGTGTTTTCCCAACGCAGCGGGTCCCCTGGCGGTTTTCATCATAAAAAGAGCAGCTTACAATGGGTGAACAAACGATAAGTAAAGAGTAGGGTGGGTGAAAAAATCCATCAAAACACGAGATAAAATGGCGCTTCCTTGATCCTGACCAAGTTAACACCCTTACATGACCGTAGTACCTGGCGAATATAGTAACCAGGCGCGGTAGTACATTGGGTGAAGGCTGGCTGGCCATCATGTGGTATCATCCTAGATTATTTCTAAGAAGCCCCCTCAAATATAGCGTTGTCCCTTGTCGACAACCCCGCGCACCAGTGTTTTACGAATATGACCAAAAAAGTGTCGGTTTCAGATGGGACTAAAATTTGAAAAATATATTATTTTCAATACCGACACTTTTTTGCCTCTCCTAGCAGTCCCAATAACAGGGCCGGCACCATCAACAACCCACCCCTCGGTTTTAACAGAAAACCGAGAGGGGGGGGGGTTCGGCATCAACAACAACCCACCCCTCGGTTTCGTCAGAAAACCAAGAGGGGGGGTGTTCAGTGTCATTAGCAGCCTACCCCTCGGTTTCATCAGAAAACCGAGAGGGGGGGTGTGTTAGCATCAACAAATAACCCCCCCTCGATTCCGCATAAAAAACCGAGTAGGAAGGGGGTGACAGCACACCATAAACAACCCGTCCTTCGGTTTCGACAGAAAACTGAGAGAGGGGGGTGTGTCGGCATCAACAAGCAGCCCCCCCCCTCGTTTTGTACAAAAACCAAGTGGGGAGGGGGTGATGGTACACCATCAGTAGCCCACCCCTCGGTTTCGACAGAAAATCAAGAGAGGGGTGTGTCGGCATCAATAAGTAGCCTCCCCCCTTGTATCATACAAAAATCGAATGGGGAGGGGGTGATGGTACACCATCAACAGCCCACCCCTTGGTTTCGACAGAAAACCGAGAAGGGGGGTATTCAGCATCAACAACAACCCACCCCTCGATTTTGTCAGAAAACCGAGGGGGGGGGGGGTGTTCAGCGTCATTAGCAGTCCACCCCTCGGTTTCGTCAAAAAATCGAGAGGGGGGGTGTATCGACATCAACAAACAGCCCCCCCTTAGTTTCGCATTAAAAACCAAGTAGAGAGGGGGTGACGGCACACCATTAGCAGCCCACCCCTCAGTTTCGATAGAAAACGAGAGGGGAGTGTGTCGGCATCAACAAGTAGCTTCCTCCCTCGTTTCGTACAAAAACCGAGTGGGGAGATGGTGACGGTACACCATCAGCAGTCCACCCCTCAGTTTCGACAGAAAACCAAGAGGGGGGTGTGTCGGCATCAACAAACAGCCCCCCTTCTATTTCGCACAAAAAACCAAGTAGGGAGGGGGTGACGGCACACCATCAGTAGCCCACCCCTCGGTTTCGATAGAAAACCGAGAGGGGGGTGTATCGGCATCAACAAGCAGCATTCTTCCTTGTTTTGTACAAAAATCGAGTAGGGAGGGGGGTGACGGTACACCATCAGCAGCCCCACCCCTCGGTTTTGATAGAAAACCGAGAGAGGGGTATGTCGGCATCAACAAGCAGCCTCCCCCCTCGTTTCGTACAAAAATCGAGTGGGGAGAGGGTGACGGTACACCATCAGCAGCCCACCCCTCGATTTCGTCAGAAAACCGAGAGGGGGGTGTGTCAGCATCAACAAGCAGCCCTCCCTCGGTTTCGCACAAAAAAAAAAACCGAGTGGGGAGAGGGTGATGGCACACCATTAGCAGCCTACCTCTCGGTTTGGCAAAAAACCGAGAGGGGAGGGGGTGTCGACATCAACACCAGTCCACCTCTCGGTTTCGTCAAAAAACCAAGAGGGTTGGGGTGTTCGGTATCAACAATAGTCCACCTCTCAGTTTCGTCAGAAAATCGAGAGGGTGGGTGTTCGGCATTAACAACAGCCCACCCCTCGGTTTCGTAAAAAACCGAGAGGGGAGGGGGTCTCGGTGTCTACAACAGCCGGGCACGGATCTGCTTGGAGAGGCTTCGGTACAACGGCCATAACTTTGGGTCACGAACTCTGATTGGGATAAAATTTAGACTGTATATAGAGAACTCCGAGACACAAATTTTATATCTAATTTAAGGTCATTTGGACTTCTATAGCTCTTGCAACAATAGAAATATCGTTGATTTTCAGTGCAAAATCTGGACAGCGGATCTGCTCGGAGAGGCTTCGGTACAACAGCTATAACTTTGGGTCACGAACTCCGATTGAGCTGAAATTTGGAGTGTATATATAGAACTCTGAGTCATAAATTTTTCATCTAGTTTGAGGTCATTTGGACTTCTATATCTCTTATAACAATAGAAACATCATTGATCTTTGGTGCAAAATCTGGATAACGGATCTGCTCGGAGAGGATTCGGTACAACGGCCATAACTTTGGGTCACAAACTCTGATTGGGCTGAAATTTGAACTGTATATAGAGAACTCCGAGACACAACTTTTACATCTAGGTTGAGATCATTTGGACTTTTATAGCTCTTAAAACAATAGAAACATCATTGATCTTCGGTGTAAAATCTGGACAATGGATCTGTTCGGAGAGGTTTCGGTACAATGGCCATAACATCTGGTCAAGAACTCCGATTGGGTTAAAATTTGGACTGTATATAGAGCACTCTGAGGCGCAATATTTTTATTTAGTTTGAGGTCATTTGGACTTCTATAACTCTTACAATAATAAAAAACCATGGACCTCCTGTGCAAAACCAAGACAGAAAGAAAAGGAGTCTCGGTCGAAAAACATACTGATTTTTTGAGAATGCCCACGTACAAAACCGAGACTTTTTGGCTCATACTAAGAGGGTCTCAGCATCGGCAGAAGAAAAAGGGTCTCGGTCGAAAAACACACTAGTTTTTCTAGAAACGCTCACTTTCAAAACTAAGACTTTTTGGCTCGCACCAAGTGGGTCTCGGCATCGGCAGAAGGAAAAGGGTCTCGGTCGAAAAACACACTAGTTTTTGGAGAACGCCCACTTACAAAACTGAGACTTTTTGGCTCACACCAAGAGGGTCTCGGCATCGATAGAAAAAAAAGGGTCTCGGTCGGGAAACGCACTACTTTTTCGAGAACGCCCACTTACAAAATCGAGACTTTCTGACTCATACCAAGAGGGCCTTGGTGTCAGTAGCAGGAGAAGAAGCCTCGGTTGGAAAATATATTGTTTTTCAGAAAACACCCCTTTATAAAACCGAGACTTTTCAGCCTATACCGATAAATACAGAATCGTGACCATGGTAGTAGGAGGACTGCAAATATGGAAAAAGAAGATCAGGATAAATATCCTACACAAACACGTAGGCTTGGATCGTAACATGAGTCGGGACTCTGCTAATATGAACCACGACTCTGATATTCCTAGCCAACCATGCTAGAATCCTAAGGCATTTGCACCATGGATCCCAGCCGACCTAGGAGGTCCTAACCCGACTGGGAGGGGGTAATTGTGGGTACAAAAATTATATTAGACCGGGTCAGAGCCGCATGGGCTCACGCGATGGCCCAAGTGAGTAAGCCCGTCCGGGCTCATAGACCCACTCTGCAAGGCCCGCAATTCAAGCCCTCCCCCTTATTGGGCCCGCACAACGGCCCAATAAGGGCCCATCAAGGAGGCTCAGAACCAGTGCCACATCATCACTGCCATATTGGGCACTTGCCTATACTATAAAAGGACCCCCAAGGCATCCAGAAAAGGGTTGGTCATTCAATCAGAGGAGGAGGATTCCAAAGCAAGTGCTAGATCTCAATTCTCTCATTCTTATTCTCTTCTAGTTGCTCCACGCAACCCCACTGTACGAAACTTCTCTTGGCCTGTCAAGAGAACACTCACCCCTTATTTACTCAATTTTATAGTGAAAATCAGGTGTCACCTCTCGCCGGAGACGTAGGTCGTAAGATCGAACTTCGACAACAACTCCACATGTCACCTCTCTCTCTCTCTCTCCGTCTCTACTTTTTAATTTTAATCTCTCTCTCTCTCTCTACAAATCATCAACATTCAATCAAGGCTGTGGGGCGGGGTTCCCGATCAAGGCGGCTCAGAAATTTCCCCCACAGGGGACACCGAGGGGGCCCGCATCCCCCCTCTCTCCATCAAGAATCTGCAGCCCCCTCTCCTATCAGAGCCAAAAAAAAAAGAGAGACATGCTACGAGCCCAAAGGGGGGCCCGCAGCCCCCTTCTCCGACCCGAACCATAGCCGCAACCACCTGCCAGCCCCGCCCTCCGCACCCCTTCTCCTACCCAATCGGGGCCGCCCGAACCGGAGCCGTAGCCGCCTGCCAGCCCCGGCCTCCGCCCCCCTTCTCCGACCCGGTCGGGGCCCTCCCGATTCGAAGCCGTAGGCCGCCGCCGCCTGCCCCCGCACCTCGCGCAGCGCTGCGCCCCGCAACCGCGCTGCAGGCCACCATCACTGTACCCCACACCTGTGCCACAGGCCACCGCCGCTGCACCCCGCGCCCACACCTGCACCGCACACCACCGTTGCTGCCTCCGCGAGCCAGAAAAGAAGAAGAAAGAAGAAGAAAGAAGAAGAAGAAAGAAGAAAAAGAAGAAAGAAGAAGAAGCAGTAGGAGGAAGGTCAGTACCTCGACCGCGGTACCCCGTCCTTATCACCTTCAAGCATGCCTTCGCTTCAAGCATGCCTTCGCGACAATCCTTAGCTCATGCACCATCGCTAATGACCTCCTAGCGTCGGCCTTCCGCAACAGCCGCCGTCGCTAATGAAAGAGGCAACAACTAGGAAGACGGAGCAAGTCCTATGCAACCCTAGGCAGCCTCTTCTGACGGCGGTCTCCAAGCTTCAGCCCTCCACAAGAACCGACGCTGGATGAAAGGAGTAGAGCAGTAGGGGTCCTTAAATAAGCCTCAACCCCATCCAGAAAAGGAATCAAGGACAAGCGATGTGTGTTTCCTACGTACACAAGTGCTATGTGTTTTCCGCTGGCGTACTCGTCCTTGAGGGGGCATTTGTAGACACAGAAATTATATTGCGCCCGAACCCAACTCATACGAACCGACCCGGAGGCAAACCCGACGCAAACCCGGGACCCACCAGATCCGACCCAAGCCAAGTGAGAGGCCGGGTGGGCTCATCCTCAAGTGGGGCCTACTCGACCCCCTTTATTTTGGAAAATCGTGCCCCCTACTCGCGGGTAGGGGGTGGCCAGCCAAGGGAATTGAAAAGAAAAGAGAAAGAAAGAAAAGGGAAAGATAAGAAAGAAAGAAAAAAAAAGAAAAGAAAAGAAAGAAAGAAAAGGAAAAAAAAGGAGAAAAATGAAAGAAAAAATGCTATGCGCGGGGGGAGGTTGCTTAGACGTCTACATAAGCGTGGATCTACGTCGATCTCTCGATCCGACGGACAAGAACGAAGCCGAGTCGCCATCGATTTAATGTACAAGATTCAAATAAAAATTTAAAAAGATTGGGCCATAACTATTCCGCCAAAAAAGAAAAATAAATAAAGATTTATTCCCCCCATCAATGAAGGAATGAATCTTGGGTAGTTATGGGAGAGATATTAAAGGGATTCAAATAAATCTTCCCATATCTCTCCCATCCCCCTTCACCTATAAATAGAGGGGGAGAGGCAAGGCTCAAAAGGGTCGAAGACGAAGACAGAAGCGAGGAAGCTCTGCAAAGGAGGAGACACGCTTTCATCAACCCAAGGCTTCACGAGGCTCGGGCAAGCCTATCCCTTTGGGACTAGCTTAATCCATCAAAAGTCCTCATCAACGTGAAGACCCTTGTACAAGAAGATCACCCCTTCGACTCTATGAACGAAGAAAAAAGCTCGGAGAAGACGAAACCTTCAATTTCGAAGACGCCAGAAACAAAGGCCGAAGAAGAAGATCGAAGCAGCATCATCCCGTCGTCTTCAACAAGCCTTCGACTCCGATCAAGCCCAAAAGCCAGGAGAAGAAGATCGAAGTGGCATCACCATGTCGTCTTCATCAAGTCTTCGACTCTGATCAAGCCCAAAAGCCTGGAGAAGAAGATCGAAGAGGCATCACTCCGTCATCTTCAACAAGCCTTCGACTCTAATCAAACCCAAAAACTCAGAGAAGAAGATCGAAGCGGCATCACCCCGTCATCTTCAACAACATCTGCTCCATTCACAAAGTAGAAAGCTTGGAGAATGACACCCGAAGCGCCGCTACACCCATCGTCTTCAAAAGAAAGTCTTCAACTCCTATAACGCCAAAGAAGCCGGAGGAGAAGAGAAGTTAAGCCGACGCCACAACCGTCGAGGAAGTCGGAAGAATAAAGAAGAGTTGAAGGAGTAGCCATCGTCGTTTGAGAAGAAGATCGAGCCAACGCTAAAGCAAAAGCCAACACAAGAAGCCGAAGCAAAAGCACCAGTAAAGCCCGCGCCAAAGCAACACCAGTGCCAAAGCCAAGCAACTACGACAGTCACGTGCAACGCACCGCACGTTCTACCCGATACGACACGAAGTTCGGAAGAACTAAAGCATCACAAGCCTCTACCCCCCTCTACGTTCAAGCACAAGCGCCAAAGCAAAGCAAAAGCTAGAGCCACGCCAAAGCTAAGCCAAAGCCGAAAGTTTAAGCCAAAGTCGACGCCAAAAGCACGATCGACGTCGCGAACCAACGATCAAGGATGCCGAGATCAAGCCAAAGCCGAGGGAGACACGAAGACCAAGGAGCAAAGCCAAAAACCCCCCTAGCTGAGAAAGGGCGAGACACGGAAGGGACAAAAGCAACGACGACAAATCCTTAGCCTCTCAAGAAACCCTCACCTTGTAAAGATCTCTGTCCTGGGCAACCACTTCAGAACTCTCTCACGAAGTAACGTGGAGACGCTGATTAAAGGGACCCTCCAGATGATCTCTCCCACAATCTCCTGATCAAATCTTCGCCGCACCTGGCTCACCACCTCGGAGTCCCTGGGTCCGACCTCTGTAATCTCGTTTTGTACAATAAAGATGACCCGAATCATTTTTCTGCGCATACACTAACAAATTCAGATCATAATGCATGTGCCCCACATGCCTTTATGAGTGACTATAAATAATAAAATATGTATCATAGGGACCACAACTAAAAACATCTTTTCAGTGTCCCAACACTAAACCGGTCTGTTTCTCAAGGACCTAAAGCACGTTACCCCTAAAATTAGTTAGGCATCCATAGATTCCATACATATACGAGGACATATAAAGTACTTGAACCCTACTCATAAGTCTCAAATCTACTTCCGATACCAAATCTTGATCCAAATATTCTGTTCGGGTACGGGTCGGATTTTCGGTTTCCATTGCCACGCTGCCACGCCACTATCCTAGACCCAAATATTCTGTTCGGGTTCGGGTTCCGGTCGGGTTTTCGGTTTCCATTGCCACCAATGTCACGCCACTATCCTAGACCCAAATATTTTGTTCGGGTTCGGGTCGGATTTTCAGTTTCCATTGCTACGCCACTACCTAAAGTCTCTGGATTCTGGTCTCCACTCCCGCGCCGAGGTTCGCGCGAGCGAGCGAGCGAGCGAGAGAGGGAAATGGCTTCCAGTCTGCAGCTCGCCGGCGACGAGTCGGTCCTCCTCCGCGTGACTCACTCCAACATCAAGACCTTCTCCGCCGATGTCCGCTTCTCCCTCAAGGCGAGCCTCCCACCCTAACCCTCCACCCCCTCGCATCTCTCATCCCGTCCTTCTGAAACCGTCCCAGTTTGATCCCTCAGATGACCGTGGAATCCGTGAAAGAGAAGCTATGGAAGAAATGCGGGACCTCCGTCGGCTCGATGCGCCTCGAGCTCTTCGACGAGGAGGGATCCAGCGTCTGCGATCTGAACGATAATAGGAGGCCGCTTGGGTTTTACTCCCCTCAAGACGGGTAAGTCATCCAGCTATTGCCCATCGTTTGCGAGGAGGATCCTTCCGTGGTCTGACCGTGCTTTCAGATGGTTGTTAAGCTATTGCCCATCATCTTGGTAGTAGATCAGAGAATTTCAGGCTGATATTATGGTATTCTGATTAAATAATATCTTGTAGATAGTAAAATTTGGTCGAACCAGCTGGGTGAAACTCGTTAGGGTTGCAGCTCAACCCAAGCCCAACCCGTAGTTAGTATACGTCAACTTTAACCCTAACCCAACCTTTATTTAATTAAAATTTTTATCAATTATGTGTGTAGTTATTCTAATAAAAATCATTCTTTCTAAACAAAAGTAGGATCATGGTTTCAAATTTCGACCGAAATTATAAATTTCGGCGAAATATTTTGATTTCGGTCAGAACCGAAACGAAATGAGGGTCAAAACCCAATTTCGGTCAATTTCGACGATTCCAGTCAAATCTCGGTTTCAATTTTGGTCAATTTCAGTTTCGACTTTCGGAATCGAAACTGGAACTATAATTTTCGATCCATTTCGGGAAATTTCGTTTTCAAAACTGGGAAAACTAGAATTATAAATTTTAATTTTCAGTCAATTTTGATCGAAATTTTGAAATTTCGATCGGAAATTTGAACCGAAATCCGACGTGAAACCAGAATTTAAAACATTAAGTAGGACAACTACTTAATTAACATTCAAGCATATCAAGTTTCGTGAAAGTACTACAAAGAAATTGATATAATGTAAAAAGTTTGTCTATACTAAATTGCCAATACAAAAGATATAAGTATCGCTAATATATCAAATGCATAAAACTTTAGGTTTTAAGCTTTGATTTTGTGTCTGCTTTTAGTTATAGTTGAAATCAAAATTTTGCAATTTTTATCGAAATGGTGAGAAATTTGGAAATGGCCCAAAACGGGGTATTTTGTTGGATTTTTTTTTGAAAATTTAAATTATAGTTTTTTTTTATACTTATGCATGCATATTTACTTGAATTGTTTGAAAAAAATACACATACACCAAAGTTTGAATTATTTATATAAATTTATCTATTTTTACATTGTTTACGTCACGAATAAGATGTAATCACTCATCTTCGATCATCTAAGTCAACTCTTCTTCGCTCGTCCAACTGAACTTATTATCATTAGCCCTTGACGCACCAACACCACTGTAACCTCCGGTTGACGGAGCAGGTCCACTACTGCTGCCGCTGTGTCCAAACTGTACCGATATCCAGTCTCTCTCAGCTCAATCCTGTTGGGTATGTCTCGAATCTAAGATGCTCGTCGATTTTGAGCACTCTCATCTTCTATCTAGATATATGGAGGGTACTTGATATCATCATCTAGTTTTGAATAACCCATGGTGGATGGAGTCTGGATCCATACCTTCTTCTTCGGTGCCTTGGAGGTTTGAATCTGGACTCCTTTGTATTCCTCTCTTTAATAAAGTGCGCATGATTATTTTGATCTCAGTCAGGGCCTTCGGGCACTCTGCTACATCAGGGAAGTAGCCATCGAGGTATTTCTTCAGCCGTGTAACACATATACTTCCGATCCGTTTGTCACTATATGTCAGTATCTACACCGTGACTTCTGCTTCTTTGCGTCCAAGGGGAACCCGTGTTGTCAACCTACATCTTTTGACCCCGAATCCCTATGCGGGGGAGGTGAGGCCATCTGTAATTTTTTTAAAAAATTAACATAGATTAATGTGTATACCTGGCGACGAGATTCGATGAATTAGGCGGCGAGATCCGAAGAATCCGGGGAATTGGTCGAGATTCAGTGGGGTCCGACGATGATTTTCGGTGAATCTGACGACAAAATTGGGAGAGGCCGACGTCAAATTTCGGCGAAATCCGGTGACTTCGGCAAGGTCCGGTAAGCTCCATGCGGTGAGATCCAGCGAGGTTTCGACGATTTCGGTCGAAATCCGATGAAGTTGGGTGGTTTCAACCGAAATCCGATGGTTTTGATTGAAACCAAACCCCCCCTCATTTAAAGGCCCCAAGGTTTTCGAAACCAGCCCAAGGTTTCGCAAAATCCGTGGGCTGTTTTCGGTTGAAATGATTGAAATGCCCTAACAACGAAATGTACATAAATGCATCGAAATGTACCGAATTGCATCTAAATGCACTGAAATGCTCTGTGGGCTGGTTTCGCACCTGCCTTTCGTTTCGGTCTCGATCGAAACCAAAGTATTTTACCTAAATTTTGGTATTTCGGTCGAAATTTCAATCCATGCTTTAGATTTGATATAATTTTGGTTAAAACTCATAAATAAGGAATAAAATATAGAATAGAGGCATAAAGAAACATACAATGGTAAAGAAATGAGAAATCTGATGCACGTCCTTTTACCTATTGAAGTAAATCATGAGCATGGTTACAAAACCTACATTACATTTATTTATTAATATATATGTATATTTGAATATCGAGTTCGGGTTGCGTTGGTCAACCCAAGCCCTTAAGCCGAGCCCATCCAAAGATTAATCAAGTTGGCCTTCTCTCAACCCAACCCGTGACCCAACCCATCCTTCAGTTGCTCAAACCCAACCGAATGTCAGGTTCAACACGGGTCAGTCGGATTCAGCCCGTGCACGCTTCAGCCTTGGTTCCTAGTGTAATAATTTCCTTTAGATTTCTAAGAAAGATATTATTTAGCACAACATCATGTACTTGGTAAACAATATATCTTGGATACCTCACACTGTATGTGCATACTCCGTTAAGTCGTTACGTTCTACCTGTTTTTTTTTTTGAAAGGTTACGACTACCTTTGCATATAGTCTGTAACCTAGTGGTGCTGCATAATATATGGGTAAATACTATTCAACCAGAAAGTTTGTAAGATTTTCTCTTTACAAACCTGATCACAGTTGTCCATTGCACCCAGGCCCGACTGGTGAATCGCACTCCGCCCCGACCTGTATGCAAATGGACATTGTGACTAGGAGTCTGTAAAGAGAGCTTGTCAAACTGTATGATTGAATAACGTTGCTCTAATACCTGAAATTTGGTCTAATGATCATTTTGGATGGATCCTTATTATTGGTGGCCTTGTCACAAAAGAGGGACAGTCATTGTCATTGAACGCCATGCCTGTTTGTAGAGGATGAGATTGCCTTTACATTGTGCTTTATCTTGGTCTACCTGAATTTAAACTGTCAGGACCATAGGCCTCTTGGTTTATAATAGCTGGTGAGATTGTGGTGAATGGTGGTTCAATGCTATTACACAAAGTTACCAAGTCGGAAGTCGGAAAAAAGTCGGCTAGGGTAAAATAAAAAATCCTCGACAAAATCGGCAAAGTCAGAAAAATATCGATAAATTATTAAAATTATTCAAAAATTAGATATATGTGTTCAAACTTCAAACATAAGCATTGTCATCACCCATCAATATTCGTGAAGAAGCCTTCTCCGCCTTGATGATTTGGAAGAAAAGAGGAGGAGGAGATCACGACAGTCGTAGTCCTCGCGACAGTCGAAACCCTCGCGACAGCCTAAGAGGAGGAGGAGACCGCTACAGTTGCAGCCCTCGCGGTAGTCACAGAGGAGGTGATCACGGCATTGTAGAGGAGAAGGAGATTGCGGTAGTTGCAGCCCTCGCGAAGATCCGGAGGAGAATGAGTCGTGAGATCAGTGTAGAGGACCTCAGTTGATTTAAGTCGCCGCCTATTACCAGTATACCCCTGCCCCATTTATTAATTACAAATCGACCAAACAAAACATAATAAGTCGCGAAGTACGCGAGTTTTTGTGATTTGGCCGACTTATTCAATAAGTCACATTTTTTTGTTGTAGCAATTGTTTACCTATTAAGTTGTGATTAAGACTTATTGAATAAGTCGGCAATTTTCGTAACATTGCTATTACGGGGTTGGGGTGATTTTTTTTTTTGATGAAATAACTCGATGCTATTTTAGTGTATGAAAGCTTGATTTCCTTGACCTTAATGCCCTTAAATGGACCAATTGCTCTCGTCCAAAAGATTGCACCAATCCGTAGTGTAACTAATAGATACATTTCCAAGCCCAAATATCTTTGAGCAATTGTTGATTTATGTGGCCTCACGACAAACATGGAAATACATTTACATGTGTATATGCACATTAAGCACAACCCCACCACATATCGTCAACACATGTTCTTTTTGAAATATCTTGATTAAGAATTTGATCAGGCTCTGCTTTCTTGTGTCAAGTGGAGGTGCCTATGGCCCTGTTTTACCTTTTATTGTAAGTAACATTTTTTTGTTCATCGAGTGTTTAGTCAGAAAATTATCTTTCTTATTGATTTGCTTGAATTGTTTTTGAATTCTGAAGGTATCGGCTGAATATTATAGATCTGGACCCCTCATCAGTAACATCTGGTGGCTGGTTGGAAGACACTTCACTGGTGGAGAAATATAAAATCTCTGATGAAGCCTATGACAAACTTGATTGCAAGTTCCTTGACATTTTTCTTTCTGCTTTTACTCAAGAGAACAGTTCTTACATACATGTAAAATTCTTTATTGTTCTTCCTGTAGCATTTGGAATTTAAGTAATCCTTACCTTCACTGGTGGAGAAATATAAATCTCTGATGAAGCCTATTTCAAACTTGATTACTTTCTTTCTGCTTTTACTCAAGAGAACAGTTCTTACATACTTGTAAAATTCTTTATTGTTCTTCCTATAGCATTTGGAATTTAAGTAATCTTTACCTTCTAAATTCCTACTATATCTTTGCATGCTTTGGCTTCTGGATGATTAACTTTTGAAGATAAAATGTAATTTCAACATTTATTACTTCTCTTGGCCCGACATGATTTTAGTGTCATGGATATCCATCTAGACAAGTTAACCCAAGTTTGGGAGGATTTAATGTTCCTCTATGTGAAAGACGTGGTGTGTTGCCATCATGGCATGGTTACTTCAGTATGACTCATGTGAGCAGCATAGGCAAACACCACATAGGCATACATTTAACATCTCTCAAACTTAGGTGGAACATAGAAGGTGTTTATCTATAGGAAGGTGAAATAGTGGAGACTGTCATAGTTAGAATATTTAGCATGTTAAATATTTGAGGAAATATGTGGAAATGAGAATGTGCAGGAAATGTATTGATGACAAACAAACAAGGAACAACCAATTTCAGTCCATTTTCAGTTCTACAGTCTGCTGATGGAACATAATATTGGAGTATGAATGATACTTCTCACAATATAGGGAAGTTGGCTGAAATAGATGAAATAGAGGAGTTACAATACTAGTCAGATGTATAGAAGCCAAACAACTTCCATGATGGTGGTTAGATTGTTAGAATGATTTAGTTTTAGTTACAGTGATATGATGCGTATATAGTGTGTATGCACAAAAAATTATTAATATTTTGTACATTCAAGATTAGAGTATATTTTCTTTTGTCCACTTTGTACATTGTAGCTGGTTTGTGAACACTACTTCTGTTTGATCTATGTATTCAGTCCTATATGACTTTATTTGTTGTTTGATGCTATTTGTAAGCTGGGTTGATACAATGGTATTATATACTAGAAGTGTGTTTGTTACTTGAGATGAATGCTTTTTTTTAGATGAGTCGACCATGCTTTAATATTCAAAAACATGCGAGCTCTACTGAAAAGGCACTGGAAATAGTTTTGATTGATTTTTGTTTTCAGTGGAAGTCAGCTTTGCATATCTTTTGTATGACACTCCGCTCTGTGCCAGTAAAAACCCAATAAATACAGTACAAATACAAGTTTCAGTTGAACAATATCGCAGAAAGCAAAATGCTTCAAACACTCATATAGTATACTTTGTATGACTCTATTTCTTACTATATCCTTAAGTAGATCACATTTCTAATTTTTTGTCGGCAGCAAGTAAAGGTCAACACCAAGATGACGTTCAAGGAGGGATCAAACGAGTTTGAACAACGATAGAAAGTGCGTGAGAGTCAAAATTTGAAAAATTGTGTGACCAATAACTATAACAAGTCTAAACACGTATTGATCCTTTTATATCATCAATAGTTCAATACATCTTGGCTTTGTTGCAAGGTGATAAAATCAATTTCTGTGATGCAAAATTCAAATATCATGAAAACCCTTACCTAGACACTTCAAGTTTGAGTTTCCTTAAAATGTCAGATTTCAGGCAATCCATGTCACCACTTGACTCTTTATATTGTTGAGGCATGATTGCTTCATCGTTCGATATCTTGACCAATGTTATCAAAGCAGTCCCCACGTATGTGGCGAGGAAACTGGGCAAGTTTTTTCTAAATATCAAAAGTTCTATATGTCATTAGTATATTAAGTTAGACTGTGCCTTAATATGGCTTAGTTAAGGAAAACATTAAACATGAGTATATATGCTTGAATAGTTTAATATGTAATCAAGTTTGCACACATTCTTAGGGGTTGTTGGGTTATAAGCAACTCCAGCCTCAATGTAGCTAGACATGCATCCGACGATAGGGAATTTGGGATTCAAGGTAAGATATGAGTCAAATTTGGCATGCCTACCGATCCCGACCATACATAGACATATATATTTATATGTGTGTGTGTGTCCACGCACGCATGGGCGGGCACGTGCGTGTGTGCGTATACTTCCATTCACACATGTCCAGTACAATTATAATACACCAAGGGCGTGTCCAGTACAATTATAATACACCAAGGGTGTGTGCGTATACTTCCATTCACACGTATACTTCCATTCACACGTGTCCAGTACAATTACAATTAGAAAGATCAACTAAGAACAATATAGTCAAACTGTACTTTGATACTTGATAGTGGATGATACTGGTTTCATGGCTGCTACTTTTAATCTTTGACGAGTTTCTTTTCTTTCCTTTTCTTTTAACGCCTTTTGTTTGTGAATAGACATTGAATAACACTGTAACTCATGTATCTGTTTTCCCTTATATGTTTCAGGCAATTTTAGGAAATTTAAGGAGAAACTGATATCTCAAAATTCAGTGGCCCATGAAAGTAAAGTAAGACACCCTTTTTATTAAAATATCTCCTAAATACAAGTCCATAAATCTTGTAATGTTGGCAATGAACCCTTTTTTGGATCTTGCACTTCTGGACAAATTTAATCCAATAATTTCATTCCATAATTCATTCGCATATATATCTTCTTCATTACCCATCGAGGTGACGTGCTTTCAGTATTTCTTTCTATTATTATGTTTTATGTTCTTTAGTAATGTTTCTGTGCTTTATATTGGTAAAAATCCCCTATGTTGTCGATGTTTTCATGTTGCTTCTTTCCAAATTGTTTTACTTATTATATGAACTGTATGCCTTCGATTAACTTCGTAATTTTACCTCTCTAGCTGCCTGACAACTACATGGAGGACCTATGCGGGGATATCAAGGTCAGTTCAGTTACATTCTTTTATTAGCATGTATAAGTTCTTTAATGATGTGATATTGTGAGACTATCAACATTTTTTGTTGATTGCTAATTGTTTCCTTCTCTAGGAAGCAGATGCACCAAGCTAATTGATGCATTTTATCTTTATGTTAGGTCGTCGAAGCTCCTATTTTTGATTAATTAGAATGAGGTGGAGCTTTATTTATTATGTATCTTCTATTGTAAGAATTGTTTTCTTTTCTTCTCCCTTTCCTGATAAAATATTTGGCTCAGCTTATTAACATAAACAGGTAAAATCTTTCAGTAGTTAGAAAATTAGTCTAACTATTCTCTTTAAAGTAACCTTTAAAATAGTTCATGAGAAGAAGGGAAGAAAACATGTTGCTGATGGAATTTCGTTTTTCATTTTATACAATAACAAACACATACAGGCATTTGTATAGCCCACCTTTCGATTACTTGATTTTATGGTGCTGCATGGTACACTGTACTTTTTCTACCATTAATCTAACCATTCGACATGGTAAACCACATTTTCTCTGTTGTCTTTTGTAAACCTTTTTTTTGTTTGAGCAAGAAAAGAAACCTAACTATATTTAGTGAATTGATAATTAAAGAAGTTTTCAAATGGATCTATTGGTATGGAGTTTACTTGAAATCTTCACAGATCGAAATGAGAAAAGGTGTAACAGTGATTACACTAACATAACAATGACAAGGAAAGTGAATAGAGCCTGCCTCCAAAAAGATGAGATAAGGCTAGATGGTTATGGTTATGATATAGTAAGTAGGTTCACTAAATGTAGGTGTTAATGATGAAATTTAATAGTTTAAATGTCTAACCTTTCTGCTCTAAATTTTTTTAAAATTCCCTGCCGCCTGGCTGATTCTGTGCTTTGTGGTCAATCAAATCACGAGCTAGGATTGTTTATGAAGGAGTTTTCTTGGACATACTAGTGAAGACATGTATGACTGGTTTGCCAAGAATTTATTAATTGTTTTCTAATTCCATCTGTGCTCTCTGGTTGTGCAAGTTTACCTTAAGTATGGGCTTAGTACCTTGGTACTGCATTTACAACTTTTTATCTTAGCATCTTACTACTTTTCTTTGTTTTAAGGATTTATGAGGTAAAGATTATGTCCTCCTTGCTTGTCCCACATCAATTATATGATATTGGTGATACCACCATCCTCTCCAGAAAAGGGGGAAGGACTTTAAACTTGGCCAACTTAAGCTCAAGGGATTTGCAAAGCTGAGATTGAGAAATAAAGGAGAACAAAACAGGATTCAAACTACAAACAAAACATATATAACATTCACTTGTCAATGCTATATTGGAAACGCTGATCACGTGTTTTGTTGGCTAAACGTAGAAAGCCTCCAAACAATTCTTGGGCATTTTGGTCTAGCACATTGTTTTATTAGAAACACATGCTTGATCAAATCAACTACATTGAAATTTTATTGTATAAATAAATATGGTTATATGGTAGACTGGTAGTAAACTGATAAAAAAGATGCTTCTCATTCACACGTTCAAATTTTAAAATATTACAAGATAGATAAAGGATATATTATATCACCATTTTTCTTCCTTGCTATCTAGATATAATGAGACGATCCTTTTTCATGGCATTTAGAAGATGTCATTGTGACGCATCTTGGCTAGAATGGTGTGATGCGACACAATTAGCTTTGAATTTCTGATGATGTACGACTTGGTGACGCATGTCATGTCTTTGGAAGCATCTCTACATCTGCATTCTCACCTATAACTCCTATATTCTCATCTCAGCCTTCCTATCTTTCTTTCATGTCTTTGCATGTTCTCCTATACAAAAGCCTATTTACACCCTTGTCCTCCACGTCCCCCTTGCCCTCTCCCTCTTATAGGATCAAGGACTCTCGTTTTCTATTGTTGCAAGTCCTTTCAAGCTGGATGAACGATAATGGGAAGATCATTGGTATGGCTTGTTAAGAACTGGCTCGACATGGTGAAGGAAGATGTACCCATGCCATCCTGAATATGTGCGGTCCCCTAAAATGGGGTAAATTGGTGAGCACTCAAAAACTTTGATTTCAATTTAATCATGTGCAACACACATCTATCAGAGTCTTAAGTATCGAGACAGTCCCTAAACATACATGTTACCGAGATATAAAGCATCACAAGATAATCAATCAATCCAAAAGAGAACATTTTTTTGCATGGTTCAGTTCCACGGGTACCTACAACCACGTGATCAAGCGATCTAAGGTAATGCACTCTCAAAGATATAAGAGATTACATACATGCTCGACAAGTTTTACCGCAAAAACCAACTCGAACTTATTGTTGTCATCGTACATTGGGTGGCCTCTACGCTTCGTAACTCCACACAGTAACCGACTACTCAGGCCTCTATTTCAAGTGTGCTACAACGTCGACACTTGACATTCGTCTCTCCAAAAGAGAGTTTTTTTATAGCCAACTAACAAGAACTCCTCGAAGTCAATACATGCCATCAATTTCTCTCACACGGAGGTATCTGACTGAAGAAGCAACCATGAAGGTTGATGTCTGGGTGAGCTATCCTCTGTGTAAAGCATGAAAGCCATTGAACAATCCTAAACAATAATTTATCTTCACAAGGAAGAAATGACCAGCCTCTAAAAAAATAATGCATTGAAAGCTCACGGAGACCCACAAATTCGTGCACCAATGATGATTATTTATAGACAAAGACAATCCCCAAGCATCTAGAAGAACACCCAAAAAAGTCCAATTCGAATTCAATTAGGATTGTGGTAAAATGTATAGTCGGGTTGACCTAGCAAAACAATATGATTTGTTCGACTGCGGAAAAACCCGATACATCTTGATATAACACCGATCAATCGGATGCTAAGTCCTTGCCAAACTTAAGTTGGACTTGGTTAGATCGGCCTGATCTAGTGATTGGATTAGTCTGAAAACAGTAGGTGAATTTTTTTCCGAACCCATCCCGATTGGTTTAGCTACGGCTCAATCGGTCCGATCACAGGACCTTTCTAGCCCCGGTGGATAAATTGGAACAGTTCGACTATGGACCCCTACTAGTTTGCAACTTGTGTGTGTCTTGTCTATGACACAGTAATCTGATTAGTTCGACTGGTTGTCATTGCCATAAATTTTATTTCGAAATTTTTTTCAATGAAATCCTTTTCTACGATATCAAAAGTGTTTATTTAAGTATTTTTTTTGTTAAATATTCAATTAAATTCATAAGGAAAAATGCAAGAAATCTAAGCTGCATGAAATCATTAAACGGTGTACTCTAACCATGGGTACAATTAGTATCTAAAGATTCTAAACGTCATCACTAGTTTTGTAATGATGAGACCTCTGAGTGAAAGTATGGAGCTTCAAGTTGATGGTGAACTGACCCAAGTTGGTTGCGCATCTTTAGGTGTTGACTTGGCAGAGGCACAACTACGCTCACACCCTTGCAAGTTGCAACATGTCATTGTAATTTGCCAACACAAAGATTTTCATATACTCCCCTATACTCCCCTATACTCCCCCTTTGGTAAATTTCGTGACAACATCGCACAATTCATGAATGCATATATATCCCTCGATTCAAATTACTCAAGAAAATAAAAATTACAAAGGCAATTTGTCTTCCACACCACCCCTGTATACTTTTCCACATTGCAACTCTGCAATACATGTGGAAATAAATGTTAAAGTAACATGTTATAACAGTCTTGTAACACAATAAGTAGATTTGGAAAATAAGGTAAAGTAGATGATTAGCTCTATCAATGAGTATCCCTATCACCGATATGGAATACTCTCTCGCTGTCAATATAACATGGCATGGTGTGTGGTGGATAAACAAATAGGGAATCACAAAAAATTGAACCGAGCATAAAATAATATCCTCTAAATTTATACACTTCCCCATTTTTGTCAAAATTAAGAAAGGAAAAGTCGTTAACAATCCAATCCAATAGATATATGAGAAGAGTACTGAATGTAATAAATGTACAGCAAAATGTCCAATAAGCTCAATTAAACTAGATATGGAACAAGATGTAACGTAAGATAAGTTATATATCATATAGAGAAATTGTTATGGTACATCATCCAGGATACTGAAGGAATATTTCACAAGGATGCCCATACACCTAAACTAACTATAACTCAAAGTACATCAGTTATAGTAAGAAATTATTTGTCATCATTGTCCTCATAGTCAGCATCACCATGGTTCGAAGAAGTCTCGGTGACATCCACATCAACATCAGAAGGTGAGGAAGGATCTCTCAGCATTGATGGAGTAATGATGAGACTGGAGCTGTGAATCAACATTTGCTTGATCCTTGTGAGACGTGCCAAGGTCTCGATCCAAAAATCTCACAGATTTTGCCGACTCTTATCAATTTGGGCAAAAAGACGAACATCATGGTGAAATAACGACTAAGCACCAGTTCTAGCTCCAACATCTCCAGTAATAACACCACCAATAACAGTAACAACTCGTCTCTGAACTACACTAGACAACTAAGCCTTTTTCATCGTAGTCACATCAAGTGGAGACTTCTGCTCAATCAGAGTCTCTCCAGCGGAAGGTGACACACCACCTGCTCCCATAATACTCCAGACAATAATGCCATAAGGCCAACTCTCATGACAAGTGGTCGATTGTGCTGCCTCTTGCATCATCCTATGAATGTAAAGGGGGAGATTTAGTGGAGACTCTGACTCTATCCAATGAATCAACTATAAATTATTCTCACATACCTTAGAGGTATGAGAACAAGGATCAACACAATATGCAATGATCAGATGCATCAACAAATTATCGTGCAAGATAACACCGACCCTGAGAGTCGGGGAATAAGACTGAAGCATTCTGCACATCTCAATAACAAGATTATCCAGACAAGTACCATAGGTACGAAGAGGGATGGGAAGATCACCCCTACGAGGAAAGCCTAATCCCTGAGGACTAATTCTGGTGTAACAAGAACAACTCAGTCAAGAACAAAGAAAGGCATCACATTCGCATTTTTAATATCTGGTCATTGAAGATTCGCATAGAAGTAGCAATTCTCGCGATTCTCCGATACATAGACATATTAAAAAATTCAAGGATGGGTAACCATCTACGCTCGGTGAAAATCCTAAGAACCTCGGTGGTTCTAAAGTATTGGATATCTCGTAGATGCACAACTCTAAAAGAACCTTCATACGAGAGAAGCCTCGAGTGTACCTTCGCTCACGATCTAGTGACACAAAAAGGCCTTGAGGAGCTGAGGAAGAAGAATCTCTCGTTTCGGCACACATTTGTTTGCTGTGAGCGCCAGCAGCCATATTTGCGTTGTCTTGTATTTCTGCATATTGTTGAATACTGATTGATATTTATTCAAATCTCAGCAAGACTTTTCCCATCAAATTAGTTTTGGACTTTGGGTTTTAACTTATGGGATTATGACCACATCTAGCTAGTTCAATGATCACAGTTTTGTGAGAGAGTAAGTTCTGAGAGGTGTTGCTTCCGTGCTTGGCCGGGGTTGTCATATGGCTATTAACTGTCGTGAAGAAAGAATACAAGTATTTATATATGCATGTGTGTGCTTGGACGGGGATGCGTGCACATGCTGGGATGTGTTATGCGCTTGTGCATGTTTTGTGTGTGCAGGCGCGGGCCTATGTTTATGTTTGTAGTTTGTGTTTTCTGGTGGGTGTGTGAGTGGGTGCGTGCTTGCATGCCTATGTTTCTTGGCCGAGCAATCTTGAACTTCTCATGTAGCTCATTTGTTTTCGTCAATACTAACTACATAAATTACCATTGATAATAACAAAGTATGAATTCTTTGAAAGATCTAGAGCTGTGCCTATAGTTATTATGTATGTATTTATGTTGTGTGTAATTCTGCATCGAAATTCTCATGTTAAATATTTGGAGTATGAAGTGAAGGATCTTGAATAATTTCCTCTGGATCAGAATTATTTCCTCATTCAACATGTCAATCTTGTTCCTGAAAACTTGTTGACATCACCTCTTTTGATGTAGGTGGGAGATAGATGTGAAGTTGAACCTGGAGAGAAAAGGGGAGTTGTCAAGTTTGTTGGTAGCGCCGAGGATGTAGCACCTGGATTTTGGGTTGGAATTCAATTTGACGAACCTCTTGGGAAACATGACGGCATGTATGTAGCTTTCCTCCTTTTTCAAATGTATGACCATAAAGCTTCAGCAAGTTTCCTTCATGAATATATTCCCGCTTTCAATTTTATGATTAACAGAGGGAATGTCAGTAAGTAAGCTCGATCTTTCAAAAAATTTCTGTTGCCACTAATCATATTAAGTATTCTGTATATGTAACAAGTGTTCAAAAATGTTTTAGATGTCTTAGAGTATATATAAATTATAGTATGGAAAATGCTTGTGAGCCATCCTATTTTCCATCCAGATCGGGCCATCCTAATGTGGCACTTGATCACAGCTGTCCGTTGCACACCCGACCCCGACAAGCGACTCACTCTCAGCCCGAATGGCAGGCAAAGGGATGGCTGTGATCAGGTGCCATGTTAGGATGGCCCGATCTAGATGGAAAGCTGGATGGCTGAATAGCATTGCTCATTCCATATATATCTGAAGATGCCATAAAGAAGGCAAATGCAGCAATGGAAGTAGGATTTCATATTATGGATATATTATAGTTCTCCATGAATTAAATTTATTGCATAGGAGAGAAAATGAAAATAGTCAACATTATGACTAAATGGTAGATATTTGTTTTCCGCATATCTGAGTTAGTGTCTGAATTTCTTCATTGAGAAGAAAATAAGTGCATATGACACTCCTGACCTTTGTGTCTTAGATGAGGGTCTAATTGCACCATTTTTTTCAATTATTTGGTGATGGAATTTTATATCAAGGGTCCATGTGGAGGATGTAATTTAGAACGATAATGAAGAATTGACTAAGGGTACTGTGAGCTATTAAACCCGTTTATCATAAGGAGATAATGACTAGGCCTTTGGTTGCTTTGTACAGAACACCAAGGATATTAAGGAAAAATTAGTCTTGTTAATGGTGTTGAAAAATCTTGCCACAAGCTTTTGACCTATGTATTGGCAAAAAAAATCATGAGATGTGGAGATCAATTGTTCAGGGCTTTATTACTATCTGGTAATGCCTAATGACATTAGGAGGAAAGATGAATGGTCGACAAACTTGACTCTAGAAAGCACGTAAATGGGGCTTTCTTTGTATGTTATGAAATCATGATTTAAGTGCCAGTTCAAATGTACCCTTTTGTACTGTATGCATCCTGTACCTAGGTCAAACGCCACAATATAGATTAGATTTCTTGTACTGCCTTGCACCAATCAGCACCACTACATGTACGATTATATCACCTTTGCGGCACCCAATACATAATGATATGGAACATGCGATGAAACAGATCAATTTCGATTTGCTGAAATCAATAATAATTGCTGTGCCGACTTGATGATCCTATGAAAATGTTCAATCAATAAAGCGAAGTTGATGAGAATAGACAAGAAAAAAAGATGAAATACTTCTACGAAACGACTGCATTTTCATGAATAAACAATATAGTAGGTTGCTGGAAATAACAATTAATTTAAATTGATACATTATACAGATGAGCTTGCCAAACCATTGAATGTATGCAAGAATACTTCAAATGTATGCTCACAATTAATCTTTAGTAATAATATCAAGAGCAACAATATCCTTTAATCAACGATGCTTCAATTCATAAGTATCTCAAGGCTAACATACAAAGATTCAAAAAGTAATAAGATTCATACACTGAAAATCAATTTATAATTCTGAAATTAATATAGATAATATACAGATTCAGCCACACAAATTCTCAGAAAAGACAAAAACTAAACATCAGATGAGCCAGACCAAAGGAGGGATCAATAATAGCGTTTAACTGATGGATCTAAGACAAATAGGTGTTGCTGTAATTATATTTCAGCATGCAGTTTCTCAACAGAAAAATGAATAAATATGACCAGAAGGTTCAACAGAGGGTCCATGTTGGGAATAACCTTTGGAAATGATGTTACCTTTGAACTGGTAGCCGTTGAATCCTCACAAGAATACCTGGAAATAGAGGGAAATTGTCGTGAGGGAGATGGTGGTTTAGAAGTGGAGGATTAGAAGCCTTGAAGATGTAATATGTGGTGAAAGTAGATCTCTAACGTAAAAAATTAGCACTAGAGATTGGTTCGAGAATGGTGGAGAGATGAGAAGCTGCGATGTAGAAGATGGGAATAGAGAAGTTAGTTGATTTGTCGACGTTGCAGGGTCTCTAGCGATGACAACTCTCAACTTATGGTTTTCTACCAATAATCAGATCTGAAATTCAGATAGACAAAGCTTTTATTCTATATCCGAAGTGGCTTCACTAGCTTTTAATCATAACCCTTGGATGAGATGATATAGGCCTTTGGATACAAAGAAGGAACACGACGAGAGAGAGAGAGAGAGAAGTCATGTGAAAAGGAGGGGAGGAACCCCATCCGTGGCTTGCATGCTTCCCGAGGCTGTGCAAGGGGCCGTACAGCCGTCTAGATGGAGAGAGAGAGAGAGTAGAAAAAGAAAGGTCCATAACTTTTAAACTTACTGTCTGATTGACACAAAACAAAAGCCAAAGTTGCTCGAAATTGAAAAGGCAATGTAATGAACTAGTTTATTTTCAGATTTGCTGCATTGATTTTCATGCAGATCTGAAAATAATAATCAGCATTTGTAGTTGTACCTTTTCAAGTTAATGTAGTCCTTTTTAGCCATTGTCTCTTTGTTCTTGAAGTTTCGCCTCGTTTTCTAATGTCCTTACCGCTATTCTACTTTCCATGCATTCGTCTTCGGATTTTTGCCTGTTGCTTTTAGGTTGACGTTTTAAATCCTATTCATTGAGGCAATAAGGACCCACTGGGATTTTTTCCCAAGACTTCCAATAGTTGTCTAATTAGAAGTCGGAATCGACCAATTTGAGGGTAATCATTTTATTTTATCACTCAAGATAACACCATTGAACATTTTGTTGAATTGCTCGTCTCTGCAACACCGACGCTCACATGCCTAATTTTTGGGAGACATCATTTTGACACGCCCAATGAGGTTTTGACTTTTGACAATAGGTGGGGCCCAAACAGAAGGCAAAGGAATAAAAAATCTCTACATCAATAATTTTGAGGCTAAAGAGGCCTCTAATTTGACCAGCCTAATTTGGATGGGAGTTCTAGGTTTAGAAATGTAATGATGCTGTGATAGATAGTGTCACATAAAATCACTGCTAATTTTAAATGGTAACCGGAGGAAAGTAATCACAAACTTTCTCAACAAATGTCACGGCACATCTCACAGACCCCAACGCCGCTTATTGAGCAAAACTACAAATTGTGGATGGGACAATATCCATAAGGCTAGTGATGTGAGAGATTCCTTGCGGTAATCTTCGATTGGATGGTTGTTACTGGTCAAGTGCCACCAATGCCCCAACCGGAACCTCAACCTCTTCTCCCTAGGACAAATGGGCCAGCTGGTGTTCCTTGTAGTAGCTAAGTGGTTCAAGCCCACTATGGAGTTATCAAGGCTTTCGGATCCATTAAAACCAAAACATTGAGATCAATGTTTAAAAAGGCGAAAGGCGTACCGAGGCGTTTTTCCATTGGAGAGGCGAGGCGTAAGCCTCAAGGCGCACTGAGGCGTAAGCCTCAAATTTTTTCGAGGCGTTTTGGTAAATAAAAGTTTAAAAAAGAAAAAAAATCAGAATAATACTATTATTGAATGCATAATAATAATTGAACTAGATATGCTGCATATGCATAATAAATCACAATGTGTTATAAATATCTTACATGACACGATTGAGGGCTCCATCGAGCAATCTAACAACAAAATAAAAAGTCAAATTGCTCAAACACGCTTAATTCTTTAATATTCAAAATAATAATTAAAATAACAACTAACAAGTAATAACAAACAATAAAATACGAATATAGGACTAACATTGTCAAGATTAAAAAAAAAAAAACAAAGATACAAATACAAAGAAAAAATCATAGAAAAACCTAGTAGAAGATACAAGATCATGATCCATACCTCTAAACTTGAAACAAATCTTTATCTCTCACAATCTCACGAATACAACTTCGAAATCAAAATCGAAAAATAAATGCGCACTAGATCTTTATTTTGGGTTTTTGGAGACAAGGGGGTTTCAAAACCTAAAGAGATCTAAAAGGATTTAGGAGGTTTCAATGAGTGAAAAAAGAGTCCATAAGGACGATTTACATATCAATCCCTTAGTGACCCCCCACACCAAACATTGGTTTTAACCCCTCCACGCCCTATGTTTCACGTTTGGTGCAAGAGGCGTACGCCTTGAATGCCCTAAGGCGTGCCTCAAACAAAGGCGTACGCCTCTTGATGCAGAGGCGTGGACTTTTTATATGTGACTGCTGAGGCGTAAGCCTCGAGGCAGTACAGGACCGCCTCACCTTGAGGCGGGCCTCGAGGCGTAAGCCTCGAACGCCTTTTTAAACATTGATTGAGATTGGGCAATAATTCTGAGCATATCTCCCTTTAGGGCAAGGGCAAGTCATAATAGAGTTGTAGCCCATACCTACCAAGGCCAATCCATTGGACAGTGACCGAGAAGCCTTGGAATATGGTCCAAGAAGTAGTCGATCGATGATATGAACCCTAGAGGCTACAAAACCCCAGAGTTTATGAACCCTAGATGGAAAATGATCTACCATACATAGAAGTGTCGCTACATCAAAATTTTGGAGGTCAGATTCTTTATCTTACAATTACTATAAGCACTCCATTATGGAAACATAATTAGTCAATTATGTTGAGCTGCTAGAACCGTAAGTTTGGTGAATGCTTACTACCTTGTACCTCCATACCCCGATGTAAGTTTTCTTTCTATGAGAAGTACGGGCATATCTTGTTGATGATTAATCATATCTATTTCAAGGAAATTTTGTCATGACTTCCTTTGATGAGTTGTCTTTTATATTTGTCCATTTTCTTTTTTGTTCAATATGCTGCAGGGTGAAAGGTAAACGCTATTTTGATTGCCCTCCACAACATGGTGTATTAGTTAGGCCGGACAAAGTCAAGGTATGTCACACTACTTGTTTAATCATACTTCTTTTTCAAGCCAAGGGCATGTTTGAAGGGACTCATCTGTTAGTTCAACATGCATTAAGAGTATCTCAGCATAATCATGCCTTGTCCAATTTTACTTCTCAGAAAACAAGCAAATTAGTTTCAATCACTATTCACTATGTTGCGTTAGCAAAGTTTAGCCATCCAATATATGGATCTTTTCGAGTGATTACATTGGATGACAATAGATTAAGAATTTCAGAATCCAGGATTAAAACTTTTATCTCACTATTTCAAGTTTTTTTTGGTTGTGGAGCTTTTATCACAAATTCGATGTGGTTTGACCAAACATCTACGTTGTCGTGTTGGGTGCCGGACAAACACCCTTTCTGTGGAAAAATGTCTCATTGATCTGGCGACTTCATGAGATCATCCTAGTGGAAGATTGAAAAGAAACCTGAAGGCATGCTGCTGCAGGCTTACAGTGCCGTTACCATGACAGGACTCCCTTGAAAGAGAGCGGGATGGAGTGGCCTTTTTTTTTCTTCTAGTGGACCGATACATTGTTTTTGTCGACCTGCTTAATGTGCCCCCTTGCACTGAACCTAATGCCCTTATACTTATTGTTAACATGGTACATGCAGAAGAGTTCGGTCATTGTTTTGAAATATCCGTTGTTCCAAGTTCCGGAAACCCGGAATTGCATGCAACAAATGAAGGCTGGGAAAGGACAATCAAATACGGGGAACTGGAAAGGCTATGAGAAACACATGTTAAAGTGCAAATGTGTTGTATATAAATGAATGTAAGCAATTTTATTAAATGTATTAAGTTCCACATGCAAATTGCATGTGATAAAAGGATCCTACTTCTATTGTGAGTAAAGTGCCTTAATAGCAATTATCCATGTAGAAATTGGACAATTAAGAAAATGGAGAATATAACATACCCTTCTAAAACAATTTCAATGAAAGCTCGTTGATGTATGAAAGGAAATTAACCATTTGATTATATAACAAATATTATCTGACAAAAAAGTGAGCCAGCAGGAAGCTTTATCTTGCACCTAAAACCAGAATGGTGTAATCCCATATTCGGTCTTGTTTTTTTTCCAATAAGGGTCAAACTACAATGAGCATTCACATGAAGTTATTTGTCATTCCTTTTGAATCAAACTTTTGCTGTAAAAAAAGTGAGTAAATAGAGAGATTTTTTCTTCCATGCGCCAACACATGAGTTCATATTCATTCATTATGGGTCGAAGGCATCAAGTATCAGAAAGATAAGTACCAACCCAGGCAACCAAAATGGCATTGTAGCCCTCAAAAACCATAACCCTTGAGAGTAATGATGAATTTATATAGGCAAAACCATAACTCTTGAGAGTAATGATGATTTGTTGAAAACAAGTTCAAACACCTTTTAAACATGTATCATCCTACTACTATACCTAACTTGTTATTTTTACTTGGTGAATTGTGTTTGCATTTCTAGACTGTCCTTGTCACTTCAAAAGAAGACTATGACACCACATTAGAGTATAGTTGATTACATATTGATAGCCCTCCATTCATGAGAAAGCCTTGTGTGCGCGTGCTAGTCAGGCCCATTTTGATTAGTTTGTTATTTTATTTGGTGGCATATTTATTTTTCTACAATTTGTCTTTGGAAACTTCGGAAAGAAACTTTGTTATATATGATAAAGCGTTGTGCATGCACACAAATCTGACCTATTTGGGCTAGAATGCTTTATCTACATGCTAAACGGATGCTGCTGTGTGTTTGACACCTTAAACATTGATTGGATGAGAAAGCTCTTGGAAAGTTTTGATTGGTTCCGGTGCCCATTAATGTCTATATATATGCATAAAAAAAATGTATGACAATTATAGGGTTGTTGCAGCCAAGGTTTAACATTTGGGTTTTGACACGTTGATCGTCTGGAAAGCAAAACAAGGCGACACCGTGACTGTAACCAAGACATTTGGGAGTAATCGACCAAAAAAGTAAAAACATAAAATTATTTTTTAATGCTTGAAATTGGTCTAAACTTGGCGGAAACACTTGAAATTAATTTTTCATTGCCAAACTTCTGAAACCGAACCTGAAGCTTTATATCAACAGGGTAAGACTTGTTCCAAGTTTGGTTTCAGTCGGTGCTTTTATTTCACCGACAGTTTCTGTACTTTGGCCAATACGTTTTAATTCAATCTAAGTATCAAATTACTATTGTAGTCCGAATGATTGGCCAGGTGAATTTAATGGTGTAATGAAATGTGTGTGTCAGTGTGTGTGTGTGTGTGTGTGTGAGAGAGAGAGAGAGAGAGAGAGAGAGAGAGAGAGAGAGAGAGAGAGAGAGAGAGAGAGAGAGAGAGAGAGAGTTAAATGGCTTGGACATGCACAACTTGGATTAGGCATGCATGTCTCAGAAATCATTCCACTACAGGTTCAAGTACCTCAGATTAGCAAGATAATCTGAAGCACTTCCCAGTTCTCGTAACCTATATCTGTATGGAGAAGTTTGTTATGGACATTAACCTATATCTGAACATAAAATACAGTTTCTCTTAACATTGATGGAATTTAATCCTTTGTTCAAAACATTGAGTAATGAGAATTGTTATGATCATATATATATTCGAGGAAAAGATTTATCCAGCGTTTGAACATTTATTTGTCTATGTATCATCAGAGATGAACATGCCCTTGGACAAAATGTATGGTAGGTCTTCTTTCAAGTTAATTCATGTTTGATGGAGATCTATATGTTTGCTATATGATCAGCTGTAAGAAATATATTTGCTTGAAAAGAATCAAGTCTTGATGAGTGGTTCCTTTTCCAGGTTGGAGACTACCCCGAGAGGGATCCATTTGATGAAGATGAGATATAAGCCGTGGAGGTCTGCAGACATCATTGTCAGTGTCCTATAAATGCAATTTTCGCGCATCCGAATTTCCAAAGCTGATTGGTTTAAACATATTCACCGAAGAATTATGCCCATGATGTACTGCATGGAGACCATACATGTCTGACTCACTCGGGTCTTAACTCATGATAGATCCATTAGGACTCGGTTCTCTGAAGGGACTTATGACTGAACCCAGAGATGGGTAACCTACTAACCCTAGAATGTCACCGTCTCATTTATGATCACTCATCAAGATTCAAGAATGGAGTTTCATTATTTGTTATTGTAGACCTTTATTGTTGTATGTTGACATCCGCCAACTTTTGGACCTTGGAGAATGTAATCTATAGCTTAGGCAAACTTTAGGGCGGTGTTCCGGATTGGGTGTCCCCAGCCATCATGGCCTGTCGCCCATGTGGTGCTGCCATCAGATGGCTGAGATGCTGTTGCACTCCGAATTCGAGCCACCTTGAGTGTGTTGTTGGTTCCTGGGCCTTGCCCGGTGGTCAGACTAGTTTCATTATATAAGTCTATGATTTTGTTCATTGGTTGTGCTAACTCTTCTTCTTGTGCAGCGCAATCTTAAAATTTCTCCAATATTGTTTCACCGCAAATGAGCACAAATAACCGAATTCAGGCAGCCAGAGCCAATCCTCACAGGTTGCTTCTACCAATCCCGAGCATGTAATCCCCAAACAAATCCTTGTTGGCAATATTTGCATGCTTTATTTTATCAGGTACAACTCTGATTATTATGCGGATGAAGCTTTTCACTTGATATGATATAAGTTCTTATTGTAATTTTTATATTTAGGGGAACTTTGTGAAAAGTCTTTTTTACGAGATGGTTTCTAGCTGTAGTCCCGACAACCTTTTCATTTGAGCTCAAACCCCTCTAGACAAAAACGCTGCTCACCTCACTTCAAATTTATGCTTTTATGTCACTCTTCCTAGAACTAAACAAAACCCTAAACCTAACCCTAATATCTATAGGCTACGGGATGAACCCTAGACCTAGAAATCCTAGACCTAAGCGTAAACTGAACCCCTATGTCTTTCCGGTTTCAAATCTGTAGTTGTATTTTTATACTTTACATACTCTTTGCTTTAATATTTTAGTATAAATGAATTTCAACATGTACTTGTGTCTCATTTCGGACGGATTTATTTTCTGAGATCATATGTTAATTTTTAGCATATATTTTTTTATTCCATGGCAATTTTCTTAAAATCTGATTTAAATTTCCTCTGCTCGTTTTAAATTGCTCCTACATTCCACGCAACTTGTTCTTTAAATTTCTTTATTTTCAACTGCTATTATTTTCCAGGACAATTTATTCGTTCTGCATCTTTACATTTTTCATAAACCCTAGCTTGAAAGTATCGACAAACACGGTTTAAAGCATTAAAGTATTGATTTCTATCATAGTTTCAAAACTCAAAAATCGGGTTAGACTCGAAAGCCATCAGAGTTGAGTAAGCTCGTTCCGACTCTGTCTAGTTTTATCCAAATTGTCTGACTCAGCCAACTCAAAATCTGTCCGAGTCAAGTCGACTCGGTTCGACCTGATCGAATTTTTCAGAGTTTTAGAACATTACTATATACCAAGCATATATTATATATTGATTTCTTAGAATTACTAGTATGGTGCAAACCTTTTTTCTTGGGGTATCAGTATCCACCAACCTAGTATTAATCTTGAAGTTCAAAGTTGGAATGCATTGACATTTGGGGGGCTTAGTGATAGCACCCTGGTCAAAAGATCAACTTGTCTAAAGGACAGTCATATTGTCAGGAAGAAAATACTCTAATTGCACTGCAAATTTAGGTTTCATGCCTCTCCATTCTAAAACTAAACACAGTCCTAAACTCTAAGATCGATAGGCCATGGGATGAATCTCAGACCTAGAAATCCTAAACCTAATCCTAATCATCGAAGTGGCAGCGGCCAGTAGCTGCAACTTCCGTGTGTCGCTTGTGTCAGCTATTGCTGTTGCCGCCACCTCCATTGCTCGTGCCCAATTCTGCCATTGTTGCTTGCGTTTGCCTTCATCATGGCTGAGAGAGAGAGAGAGAGAGAGGAGAAAGGAGAGGCAGAGTGAGGGGTATTTGGAACCTTTGGCAACCCTTTTCATTGTCCAGAGACCTTAGGGAAAACCCCTTCTGCCCTTAGTGAAAACCCCTTGTGCCCGTCCTTTTCACCCCACCAATCTTTGTCAGGCACCACATTAACACTTGATATTTTGATTGCTATCTGTTGTACTGGACTACAAATAACAATTCAGCCGTTGGGGTTTGCATCCGAATGGGGCCATCCTGACATGGCATCTGACCAAAACCAACCCTTTACCTAATCACTGTTCGGGGCTGGTGCTTTGGACGGCTGAGATCTGTGCCACATCAGGATGGTCGGATCCAGATGGACACCAGGATGGCTGACATAAAGACATTGCACTTTTTACTACCTTTTGGATTATGTGGCTGCTTCATTTTGCTAATTAAATGCTACTTTGTAATTTATAGTTGTTAATGTGGTTTACGTAGGGGTGGCAAGGGGTTGTTTTCGGGATGGACCCTGCCTCTATCCATACCCGATTTGTTCCATACCTGATCCATACCCATTTGGGTATTAGAGGGCCCATGCCCGACCCCTACCTATTAGGGTTTCAGATTCTTGAATTTTCTGTGTTTTTTCCACATGGGATTGCTTGAGAAAAAAAAAACCCAATGTATTACAATCCAATGTTTAAGAAGCTTTTACGTTTTTTTATTATATTGGTTCTTCTATGTTATGAGTTTGGGTAGAATTTGGATAACCTTACTATCTAGTATACCCAACTTCGGTATTGAGGTACCCATACCCATACCCATACCCAAAAGTTTATCGGGTAGAGTTTCTACACCCATACCCATACCCTGAGAACGATTTTGTTCCAACCTACTTAAAGGGGTTGGAGCATCACCCTCTCTCTCATTGGTCCATTTTAAGAGCTTTTGGTCATTTCACCATGTGAATAGTGCAAAATGACATACATGACCTTGAAATGGACCAATGAGAGAGAGGGTGATGCTCCAACCTCTTTAAAGAGGTTGGAACAAAGTCGTTCTCCCCATACCCTACCCTACCCTTTTTTTGGGCACAAAATCTATACCCATATCCGAAGTTTCGGGTTTGGTTTTGGTTAGGTTTTTGAATTTTTGGACTCCATTGCCACTCTTAGCTTTTTATGTTATGATTATCCAGTGGTGTTCCGTAATAATTATATCCGTTTTAGGATTATTTTACTTTTAACATAAAAGATTATGCATTCGTCCCGTTTGATCACTCGGCCCTTATAATGGGAGTCCCTTGGGGTTCACTTGGTGGCCTGTAGATCTCAACAATCCCGAACCGTCCTCTTAGTGGCAAGAATATTGATGACTGGACACCGAACCACGGTGATAGCATGGTTCGGGAAGACTAATTAGATGGAAATTACGAAAAGTGAAATTTTAATACATGACAAAAGGGGGTAATGTGCTTCCAGTTATAACTATAGGGACCGATTTAGAAGAGAAAAAAAAACCTCAAGGGTGGTTTTGGGCGTGTAAAAGTATAGCGACCGATGTACCCTTATTTTATTGCGACTCCTAGACTCGAATCACATGCAATCACAGCCGTCGGATGGTAGTCAGTACGGGGACTCTATGTGATATGCCCTTGGGGAGAATCCTACAAAGCGACACAAACGCATGATCAGCGCTACATCCAACGGTTGGGATTACAGTGTGCACTGCATATGTTTGTCCCACATTGGCTAAGGAGCGGTATATTCTTTTTTGAGAAATAAGGAGCGGTATATTCTTATCTTCATATACCTATTGTGCCTCCCTACTTCTAAGGTTGAGACCCTTTGGTGTAATTCAGGTGATGTCACATGGTATCAGAGTCGAGCCCGATTGAGTGATGTAAAGCTGCGGATTTGGGGCAGGCCATGCTTTTCTGTTATGTTCTGTTTGAAGGCCTTCGTGAATGAACGTGAGCTCTTTTGGAATATTAGTCTCCCCTACTACTTTTCTTTTTTGGGACCACATGTCTAGCGCCGCAACTTGGGCGGGTTGGGGTCCGACCCAAGTACGAGAACCCTCAACCCTAATCCAACCCAATCCAACCTCCAAACTGAGATACCTAGCCTAACTCAAGCAAAAATTTTCAAGATTTGGTTGGGCTCGGGTTAGCCCAAGTTGGTAGGATGGGTTAGGTTGTGCAGGTTCGGGTATACTTATTTCCAATGATTGTTAAAAATTTTGGCCTTTGCAGATAAAAAACTTATACTTGCTAAACACTACTATTTAACTTTTGTTGTATTTCTATCCATACAATTGACTAGATCATCAAATAATTTCTTTATTTGATAAGCAAGAAGCAAATAAATAATGAGATTGGGTGAAGCGGATGATTATAATTGTGACCCCTTAATATATGAGTACTTGGGATGGCTGTGATTGTTATCTATATATCACAGGCTCAAATATATACATGAGTACTCAGGTTCGGGTTGGGCCAGGTTGCCTGATCTCTCATCCCGAGCCCAACCCGAATTCAATTCGATTTGTATTTTTACAACCCTAGCCCAATTCAATCTTCAAATATATCAATCCAAACCCTCCGAAAACTCGGATTGGACTCGGGTCTGGTCGGATCCACCCCAACAATACTGTTGTAGCTTCTTGGTAAGCGGTGTGCCTTATAAGGAGGGAGGTCTTGTGATCAAATCTCGTCATCCTTACATGAATCAGATTCGTCAGACTAGGTTGAGCGATTGGGCTAAAATGATGGATTTGTTGGCTAAGTGGGCCTGCCGGTTTGGACCTAAGGGTGCTTCTAGGCACTTGTTGGTTGGATGAACCAGTGCAAACTTGGGGTGTCTTGGCTGGGTGAACCAGTACCTCGAATCCTATATGTGGAGGCCTATATCACCATATGAGAGATTCCAAATTTTCAACATAATTCTCTTTTCTTTCTCCTCTGCCAAGAAACTCGTGTCCTAAATTCCTAACGTGGATTTTTCACCAGTACTGGGTGTAGTCCCACAATGGCTGACATATCCTTAGAAGCGATTCACAAGAGACCCGCCAACAACCAATATGGGCGAATAACACTTTAAGAAAAGCTGATTCTACGCCTTCAATCTCTTCTCCATTATCTCCAACCACCAAGTATCCAGCACTCCCATCCCCACTCAAAGTGCTACACTTGATTACCCGCATAGAGGTCCCCTTTCAACCATTATTTTTATTTAATTTTTTAAAATAACAAAACTACCCATGAGATGCTCTCCCGGCTAATAATCATCGGGCTTACTACAGTAAAATCAATGTAGAAGCTACATTGATTTGGGTTTTGTTTAGGTTTAGGGTTCACTGTTAGGGGTATAAAATTAGAGTTAGGGTTATGATTAGGGCTCACTATTAGGGGTATTGAAGTAGGGTTAGGATCAGGGTTTCACAATAGGGCAAAAAAGTTTTGGGAGGCTACATTGATTTGGGTTTGGTTCAGGTTTAGGGTTCACTTTTAGGGGTATAGAATTAGGGTTAGGGTAAGGGTTCACTATTAGGGTATTGAAGTAAGGTTAGGGTCAGGGTTTCACAATAGGACAAAAAAGTTTCAATAGTGCGAAACTTTTTTTGTCGTGTTGTGAAACCGGTTTACCTAGATGAATTTAAGGGCATATGTATCATTTTACCAGCTCTTGGATCTTTTACAATTAAATTTTGCACTGTTGACCTCTCTTAATAGGAATGCTTTGTTTGTCCTCAATATAAATGAAAGTTTATTAAAAGGATGGACCATAAAGTCTTGTTTATAATTATAAACTGATATTCTACATGGATTTTGCTATCTTAATAGGCTCGATACAAGATAGGATCTCTTGATTCTCAAGTTGTTAATCTCATAATATGGATCTATACTATCAATTTTTACTCAAAATTGCTTTAGTCCAAATCCTATGGATCATATTGCTTGTTTGATCTTGTCCTTTTTTCAGGTGATTCACGAGTCTTCAATTAAGGGAAATTTTATATGTACCCCACAAACCTATAAGTAGACCCTGTTTCTTATCAAACTTGAATACAACATTCTTTTTGGAATATATCCCACTTTCGTTTAAAAAATACACATACCCCATCCACCCCACCTCCTTCAACACAAGCTATCACCATTCCTTTTGAATATACCTCATTTCCTTGAATACACCCTGTTAAACCCCCTCACCCCTGGCCTCTTAAACATATCCTGATTAATGTTTTTATTTTGTAGTTTCTTTTCCAATTTTCATGTGTATCTTTTAGTTTCAACTCATAATCAATTTTCATGTGCAAGGGAGAAATGAGATTCATATGCCCAACTCTCTCTCTCTCTCTCTCTCTCTCTCTCTCATATATATATATATATATATATATATACACACACACACACACACACACACACACACACACATATATATATATATATATATATATATATATATATATATATATATATATATATATATATATATATATATATATATATATATATATATATATATATATATATATATATATATATGAGAGAGAGAGAGAGAGAGAGAGAGAGTCAATATGACTCTCAAATTATAAAGAAGATGGTTTGAAACATATAAGGGAAACTAAAACAAAGCAATGTGTACAAAGCATTTCTAACTTCGATCAGAAGCTTCATGTCATTCAATTTTTTTTCCCATATCAAACATGTCATTCAACTTCAACTCTATTTTAATTGGGGTTTGACTTGAGATGTGGGACATTAAAAAATAGATATAATTGTTTTTTTATAAAGAATTTGTTAAGTGAATGAGAATTGAGTGGGAATCAGATTCTGTTTATAGGATTTTCGGGATATGCATAAACTTTTTCTCAATTAAAGAAATATTTGCTTATAACCCCCTTTCAAGTATTGATTTATAAATAACCCCTTATTTCTTAATTTGTATGAATAATCCCCTCGCTTTTTCTGACATTTACTATCCCCTGGCCCTAACATTTTTTTCCTATTTTTTAAGTTTAGTTCATTTAACCCGAGGTCAAAAAGGTTATGGTGAGGGATTTCAGTAAATATCATAATATGTCAGGGGGTGATTCATGAATAACTTAAGAAGTTAGACGGTTGTTTATAATATCAAAATTTGATTAGGGGGTTATACGTAAAAATACCTTATGGTAACCTTGGATTGAGACCTTTTATCATTCACTGTCACTCTTCATAGTGTTACTTGTTGATTGGGCCATGCAGTATTTTGTTTTTAATTAACATGCATCACTAACCATGTTGATGATAAACTTTGGTTATTAGAGATTGCAGATGGAAGATAATGATTCATCGAGCCAAACCTCGAATCCTGACATCGTTAATCCACAACATGTATTTAAAGAAATTATTTTACATCAATTCTTCTCCTTGGCCTGTGGTGGTACCTGTTAGTGTCGTTTGACGCGGCTAAATCTTGGTTTAGTTTTGAGTTTTTTTTACTCACACCCCCACTTTTATGTTGAAATTTGAGTTACACCCCTACTTTCTAAAATTTGAGTTTTTTTTTATTGAATTACACCCTGACTTTATGTCGAAATTTGAGTAACACCGTCACTTTTAATATGTTGCTCACCATCATGTGACAGACTGGACGGTAAAGTCAAATTTTAAGAAAAATGGGGTGTAACTCAAATTTAGACCTAAAAGCCAATCAGACCATTTCTCTAATGTGTATTGGGGCCATATTGTTGTTACTCTTCGTTTAGCTAGCCTTAGCATTTTTTCGGCCTAATTTATCTTTTTTTAAGTCAGTCCGTGATTTTTTTACTTGGTGCACAACAATTGGTTGTGTTCGCCGATTAATGTGCACGATGTTGGAGTTTGGCCCAAAGAAGCTTGCATGCCTGTGAATGATTGTGCGCACGACTCCTGCTGCAGTTGTGAATCGGCGGAAAAACACCAAGTGGGAAGTTTGCCCAGGTTGTGCGCACGACCCTGAAATTCGTGCATGTGTGAACGAGTTTGAGACTACGGGTTGATGCGGTTTTGACCGAAATTTGGGTGGCTTCTAGGTCTCTCATGTATGTACTTTTCCTCTTCTATTTAAGGAGAGGTTATGGGAGCCCTAGGGAGATTGGAAAACTATTGAGAGATTTAGACGGAAAGAGAGAGAGAGAGAGAGAGAGCAAGCGACGGCTAGGGTTTCTTGCGGCCACATGAAGAAGAGAAGGAAGAGAAGAGGGAGAGAAGAAGAGAAGAAAGGAAGGGGCTTCGTCTACGGATCTTCGGTGTGTCTTCCTCGACTTCGATCTCAGAGGCCGTTCCCATCTCTCTGAAGATTCTGATATTCTATGATCTTTGTGTGGGGGATCTCTACTTCATGTTTGTAGCGTCTGAGAGGGATTATTGAGTAGTTTGCGGGAGTCGGACTAACGGAAACCCATCGCTTGTGTATTCTCTTTGATCGTGCTAATCCAATCTTTGTTGCCTGCGTAAATCATTGTTCGTAAACCATAATTATACCGCAACGCTTCCGAATGCACTCGGCGCATCGCCATTGTGTGTGCACAACTAGTGGGATCTTCGGAGGTTCCGATCTTCGATTTTTTCCAATGTGCGCACACAACAACCGGGCACCTAAAAAATTGCCCCGTTCGGGTGAAGGAATCCGAACAAGCGCACAACATGTACGATTTTTTTTTTTTTTTTTTGAGAAATCTCTCTCAGAGAATGACAGCACGTACGATATTGAATTTTTTTAAAAAAAAAATTCTCTTAGGTGGTCCTATGCTTGTACTATAAGTGGAGGGATATTTGGGCAGTAGTGCAGGCCAATATTTGATTGTTGAGTGGACAAAACATATGTAAAGCTGCAGAGATTTAGGGATATATGGCCATGCTGTCTGTTATGCCCTCTTTAAAGTCATCATCCCCCCCATGCCACCAAAACGTGAGCTCTTTTGGAATATTAATCTCTACTGGATACCTGAGCACCAGATGTTTTTCTATCACTTTTGGGACCACCTCAACATCCACACCCAGCTGGAGTTAGGGCATCTCCGAGGGACTCCTAGAGCCGCTCCCTATTCTAGAGAGCTATATGGGCTTTTCAACAAAATAAGGAGCCATGTTTGAAAACCAACTCCAACTAGTGATCGCATCCACTGCCTTTTTTTTAAAAGAAACAGTATATTCGATCGTTACTTTTTTTTTTTTTCTCAAATGAATCGCATCTTCCACTGGGCCCCACTTGGGATGGCGAGAGTTAGCTCCATTCGCCCCAGTTGGCGTGCGGAGAAGCCAAATGTTAAAAGTAGCTAAGAGCATGTACAGCGGCCTCCTCAAAAACATGGTTGGGGAGGATTTGCATGCCACGTCACCTTTGATGAGGGGAGGTAAATGTGAGTCTCGGGTATCCTCAAAATTCTCTTTACAGTTTCCGGACAATGACAATCAAATTCATTTGGACCACACGATCGGCACCGTACAGCTGCGATTTACAAGAGCAAAACCCAACAATAACAATTGAATTCATTTGAACCACACGATCGGTATCGTACGGCTACCATTACAAGGACAAAGCCACTCTCGTGCACAATTTGACATTGAGGAGGAATTCTGCTCACCAACATTGAGGAGGAGGTTGAGGAGTTTGGGTGGGGGCCATCGGGTGACCCTACCATTGAGGAGTCCATTGGAAGGTTTTTTTGAAGAATCCTCCTCAATGGTGGTGGGACCGGTATATTTGAGGAGGTCGCTGTACATGCTCTAAGAACTTGAGAGGCCATTGGAGCTTCAAAACGGTATCCACCACTCGCCACAGTAGCTAAGAAGCTATTGTAAGCGAGCGACTCGATTGATGATGCTCTTTGCAGACAGCCTACATTCGACTTCAAGAATTTGGAATCAAGTAGCAGAGGATTTGTATTCAATGCTTCCATGGTCCCCATTTTCACTTGTATACTGCTTTTATGTATAGAATAAGTGAGAATACAAGTCTATATATTTTCCAAAATATCTCGCTTTCTCGAGAGACTAAAAAAAAAAAAAGAAGATATATACAAATACGCCGAAATTATCAAGCGTCCCGGGATACCGAAAAGAAAAGCGATAGCTATCGAAGAAGGCATCCTTAGTGCCCTAAGGTTTCATCCCACTAGATGTTTCCTCGACGGCTTCTTGCACCAACTTCTTTATAAGATGCTATTGTAAGCGATCGAGTCGGTTGATGATCTCAATTGTACGTTATTTCACCGTTAATCCTTGAGTCTAGGGGTGCACACGGTTCGGTTTGGGCCGATTCCGTGATGAACAAGGAGCCAAACCGGTCTTAACGGTTCTCAAATATTTGGAATCGAAACCGGACCGTTGGTAGCATGGAACCGAATCGGACCAAACCATATAAAAGTGGTTCGGCTCTCTGGTTACACGAGTTTTATGTGGACCATAGAAGATAGAATAGGTCTATCATTGGAGCATATAGAAATTAAAAAAAAAAAAATTCAAAACCGAGGAAACAACAAGTAATCCTGAGGCCAGATACCTGATACTGTTGTGGAGATCAGTAGGGTTCATTGTGTAATGACCCAACCTGCATCACCTGTATTACCCGACCTATGAATGCATTATGCATATACATGAACCGGTTCGGTTTGGATAACCGGCATCCGAAACTGGGAATTGAACCGATCCCCTACTGTACTGCACTTTGGGAACTCGAACCGAACTGAATTTGTAGAAACCGAACCAAACCGTACGTTCGGATCGGTTCGGTTCTTCGGTTCCACCGGTTTTTTGTGCACCCCTACTTGAGTCCTTGTCAGTACTGTAAGCATTCTTCATGTTTCATTGGGGGGAAATTACACTTTACCCCCCTGAAGTTTAGCACAAAATCACTCAACCCATCTATAGTTAATAAACTATATTTTGCCCCCTTCAATTCAGTTTGGATATATAGAAATTACCAAAAGATAAAATTTAGTATTTGGGAAATGGGGTACTGTGCTAACATTTGAAACTAAGGGGGGTAAAGTGTAATTTACCCCATTCTTTTTGCAATTCCTATTGGTACATGATACTGTTGTTTGGTACCATAAAGAGCAGTATATGTTGAGATCTTTCTCAAGAATGTTTATGATTATCTATATAATATGGCACGTAGGTTTTGTGCTGATTAGACAAAACGAAAGCTGATTAGGATAAGTTGATTGGACAAAAATGAACAGAATAGATCTAACCATTCGTTCAAAAATCAACGCCCGCTCTCTATTTTCCCCTCAACCAACTCCCTCCCATTGGTTTCAAATCCCGACCCATTTAAATTGCACGAACCCCTAAAATCCCGGCCATTTAAACTGCACTAAATCTGACTGTTAATCCCGTGATCATTGTTCGCATCAACGACTATAGACCCGCTTGCTAAAATTTCAGCCGTCCCAAACCATCGGGTCGATGTCGAGCAATCCGTTCGATTAGAGACAGCTGTGATTGATCGATTATAGGGGGAGGGGGAGTTGGTTGCACCAAAGGTGCCTGCTTCGTGCCAATCGGCACAAACGAGGAAATGGGTATCCCTATGAATACCGATGTTGTCGTCGAAAGTGTTTTGTTGCCGAAGACGCTCAGGTGTGTTGCCGTCGAAGGCGGCCCACTGCAGTTCCGATAGGCACGGGCATGCACTAGTCTATACAACATTGCATGACGGTATTGTGCTAACCAGGATAAGAAGAAAAAATCAGTGTCATGTCCAAAAACCATAACGTGTATTATATCTAGTCCCACTTTAAGTTCTTATTTACAGTAAGTTCATTGAGATGATTATGTATAAAACCTGATCCTCTGTCCATAGTTTTGCTTGCAAATAATCCGATTTTAACCGTTTTAGATAACATATTTTTTTAAAATACCATAAATATCCAAGATATCCTCGTATTAAATAACGATAGATGATATATGGCACGTTTTTTTTACAGGAATTGTGGCACGGTTGCTACAGTGATTTTACTGTAGTAGCTAAAGTGATTTCACTGTGTATAAAAAGATATTTTTACAATAAAATCATTGTAGCAAAGTACTCTATTTTATGCAAATAATACTCAGCTGAATTGAATATTATTTTATATATTTGAGTACCATTCACGGGTTGCAACAATAATTTCATTATAGCTGCTACAGTAAAATTCACTGTGCCGACTAAAAAGACTTTGTTACATTGAAGCACTGTACCAAAGTAACCAATTTTTTTTTCAAATAATACTCAGTTTAATTGAGCATTATTGCGGCTAAAATTAAGTACTATAGTAATTTCATTGTAGCAAAATGTTTTTAGCAATCACAAAAAAATCACTATAGCAGCTACAGAGTGATTTCATTGTAGCAAAGATACTCAAATATATGCCAATAATACTCAATTGAATTAGTACTATTGCTACAAAATTGAGTATTATTGCTACAGTGATTTCACTATAGCAACGTGTTTTTTAACACCCCCGACGGAATCACTATAACACTACAGTGATTTTATTGTAGCAGCTACAGTGAAATCACTATAGCAACTATAGGGGTTCCACACTAGGTCTCGAAACTGTATGTTTCGTAGAGATCAGGTGAAGTTATATTAACAATGATAGTTTGGTAAATTCGGCAACTTAACCATGGCTACTTTAGTCTTGTAGTAACCAAAAGAGTCGTTGCAACTAAGGGGGTGTTTGGCATCAATCCGGAACCGCCCGTTTCTGATGCCGGTTTCGAATTTTAAAAAGTAACAGCCAATATTGTTCTGGCAGAATAAAGATTTGGCAGAATTTTAAAAAGTAACAGTCAATTTCTCCACCAACTGCTCACTTAGCTATCGAAAATATATTAAATTTGGCTATTGACGGGAATACCCCTGCTGGATAAGGATTAAGGGAAATAGTTGTTTCGCATGCCAAACACCTCATAATCTGCTGAAATATGGATCTGAGCTTAGAGGAAAAAGTTGTCGGGACCTATCATAAAATGAAACCCATAAAAATGAATGTTTACAGACCCCCCCCCCTCTCTCTTAACCGTCCGTTTTATATAAATATTCAGTCGTTTGTTGACAACTAAATCGATTGACTATCTAATAAATGGTCTCAAATTTTCAAACATAGCTATTCAATATCATGTAGGTAATAAATGCCGGAATCCTCTTCTCCATCCAAATAGGTTCAAGCAAAACCACCCCTCTCTCTCTCTCATAAATCCTATTAAAAACCTACTATAAAATAATAAATACCTATTCAATAATGTTTAATGATCATTGGTACTTTTTTTTAAGAAAGGTTAATTAGTGCTCTCTTTCTCTCTCTAACAAGTGAAACACATCTCGAACACGGACCATGTCGAGATGGGACCCGGCGCACGCTCAACTGCCAGACACATCAAAAATTTCCCCCAATTGGGTGAAGACAACGAAGCACAATGCTTGGCAGTAGTATAAGCCAAGGGATATTTGGGCAGGAGTGCAGGCCAATATTTGATTGTTGAGTGGACAAACATACAGAGATTTAGGGATATATGGCCATGCTGTCGGTTGTGCCCTCTTTAAAGTCACTCCCCCTCCCCCCATGCCAACAAAACGTGAGCTCTTTTGGAGTACTAATCTCTGCCTGATAACTCTACCACCAGATATCTTTCATTCACTTTTGGGACCACCTCATAGTTTTCCCTTGCCACACAAAAATGGTGCCCCCCCCCCCCCCCCCGAGCGATAGCGAGTGGTGCTTGGGTCTTGACGAGCACCACCGGCCGTCTGTGTGTGGCTACTGCGTTCTGATGCCACATTAGCTCGCTGCTATCAGCGGAGCTGTGGTCGATGAAAGGGACATTGGAGGAAGTAGCTCGGTGGGATATCAGTAAGGTGTTACTGGTTACGGATGTTACTAGAGCTCGTGATGCTTTAGTACTTGGGAAAGAGGGCACCATGGACATTTGCCCGCAACTTATGAATTGCATGATGATATGTGATCGTTTGACAGATGTTGCGGTTCATTGGATTTCTCGTAAAGCTAATATTGCCTCTCACTGGCTGGCTTATGAAGCGAGAGTGAAGGGGCTCGAGATGTTTTGGGGCATCCAATTTTCCTCATGCTTTGTCGGCTCTCGTCTGTGAGGACCTACAGGTCGTCATGTAATGCCACAGTCCTATGTACCAAAAAAAAAAGAGTCCCTGTGTTAAGTGGTCATCAACTTCCTATCCCGAACACAGCTGCCGTTAGAGCATCTCTTCTAGAGCCACTCCCTATTATAGGGAGCCATATGGGCTTTTCAACAAAATTGAGAACCACTTTCTGAAACCAACTTCAAAAAGCGATCGCATCTGCTGTTTTGGTTTTTTTTTAATTCATAGTCGATTGTTATTGGTTTTTTCAAATAAATTGCATCTTCTGCTGGGCCTCACTTGGGATGATGGCGAGAGTCATCCGCTCGCCACAGTTGGCGAGCGGGGAAACGAAATGTTAAAGTAGCTAAGAACTTGGGAGTCCGTTGGAGCTTCAAAACGGCATCCACTGCTCGCCAAAGTTGCAAAGGAGCTATTGTAAGCGATGAGTAAGACAATGATCATAGCTCTATGATCTTTAGTCCCTCATACACGAGCAGACAAACCAACGGGGAACCCATGCCAGACCCCTAGTATCCTTCGTGGCCACTCGGGCCTCGTAAGCTAGCGAATGCGCTGCCCCATTGGCAATCATAGTAACCCACCGTACTGAGACCTCCTGTAACCTGTCCCAAGCTCGTATGCATCTCACGAGAAGATGGTGTATGTCTTTCGTACACCCTTTACCATGAAGAAGAGCATCCCGAGCTTTAGTTGCATTCGTAAGCAGCACGACTCGGCTACTGTTACATCATTCCAATTCTTCCAGGACCACGATGATTGCCCACAGTTCGGATTGCAAGCGGTTCTCCACCCTACATCGGAATGCAGCAGCATCAATAACTTTTTTTTTTTTGTTACAACTGATGGGGATCACGACATCATAAACCTAAGATCCTCATACACAAGGACCGAAATAGGAGGAGGTATATCATTAACCCAGTACCCTTCAACCCTGGAGACTCGGGCATCAGAAGCCAACCAGTGGGCTGCACTATTGGCTGTTCTTGGAATCCACTGCACTCGGACCCCCGGCAACATATCCCAAAGACACAAGCAAGCCATAATGTTTGGGCAGATCGCACTAGAACACCCTTTCCCTAGAACCAGAGCATCCCGCGCCATTGTGGCATCAGTCAGAAGTACTACCCTGATATCCAACCACTTTCCGAGTTCCGCAAGAGCTCCCTGGATGGCTCCTACCTCTACCTGCAATAGCGCAAACTTGGCCCTCCACAATGGTCAGAACCAAGGTGCCACTCGCCAGTTCCTCTGGAGAGCTGAACTAACCTTCCTTCTAGATAATAAAATCAATCAACCTCCATCCCGCCTCCAAACATCGACATACGGACGAAAAAATTGATGCGTGATGGTTTGCGCCCTCTGCGCTATCCTATAGCACTTCCGTCTATATTGTCAAACATTTTAGCACATTGACCTTTCCTAAGCTCTTACATGGCAACCGCCAATAGCTCCCATATTGGCTAGAATCTCTTCATATTTCTTATAAAAAGATCAAATCAGGACCCATGAGCCAATATTTAGAAGGGCTGTTCGGAAAATTAACAAAGTTAATAGACTTTCATTTTATTCAAATCTAGGGGTGGCAATGGACTCCGAAAACCCAAAACCCCACCCAAAACATTGGATATGGATACATATTTTATACCCGAATAGGGAATGGGTATAGAAACTCTACCCGATTAACTTTTGGGTATGTGTATGAGTACCCAAATACCCATACTCGAAGACCGATTGTCCCTCTAACTTGTGTATACTCGATATCATAGTTCGACTCCAACCTCATTGTCATATACCCACTACAACAGAAATGATATTTTGCGGCCAAATAATCGGCGGCCATTGTCTATACCGCCGGAAAAGCTATCTCATCCGACGGCCCACCAAACTCGCCGGGAAAGGTCGAGCAAATCCGGCGGGCCACCAACCCCGCCAGAAAAGGTAGAGGGAATCCGGCGGCACACCAATCCGGACGGAAAAGGTAGAGGGAATCCGGCGGCCCACCAACCCGGCCGAAAAAGGTAGAGGGAATCCGGCGGCACACCAACCCTGCCGGAAAAGATCGAGCGAATCCGGCGGGTGATATCCACCGGCCGGAAAAGGTCGATCTAATCCGGCCGGGTCGATCTAATCCGGCCGGTCGGAAAAGGTTGATCGGATCAACGGGCTAGAACACCCTTCCGGCGGAGGTCTGCAACTCGAGGTCTGCAACTCGAACATGAGGGAGAAGACGATGGCGTCTGCAAGCTGTGTAGAGGTCTGCAACTCGGTTTTTTCATATTAAATAAAATAAAAGGTAATAGTAATCACAAGTTATAGATAGTACATGCGGTTGGGATACTCGGTGCTTTTGTTTGTGGTGAGGGTTCGAATACTCAAGGGGGAGGGGGGCCACAGTCAAGGCAGGAGGGAGGTTGGGTACCCCATCAATTTTTTTTTTTAACCCGCTGGAAAGGAACCAAAATATTTGGCCGCCGGATTTCCTGCAGTATTTCCGGCGGCCAGGCCGGATTTCCTGTAGTATTTTCAGCGGCCAGGCCTTTTGCAACGGGATTTTATACGGCTGCCATTTGTGGCGGCGAGGCCCCCGATTAAAGGAATATTCGGCCATATATGGCCGCCGGAAAAAACATGATACGTTGTAGTGACCCAAATTCTAACCGAATCCAAATCCCTTCCCAAACTAATGCTCTACTAAAACTATTGTAATAAGAAACCAAAAGATCTTTTTAACATTGCATTGTGATACTTTGATTTTTTCCTCAAATAATTGAATATATGATAGAGAAAATTAAACAAAATTATACCCAATTCATATCCGAAACCTGAACCAAAACCCAAAACCCGATTGGGTATGGATCGGGTATGGACCCTCTTCTAACCGAATGGGTATGTGTCAGGTATGGACCTTGCCATACCCGAATGCCTATGGGTATGGATATGGATAGGGGTAGGGTCCGATCTGAACCCGACCGATTGCCACCACTAGTCAAACCGGAGCCCACTATTTACATATTTCCCTACTGCTCTGGCAACCCGCAGCAAGAGCAGTGTTGAGACGGTCACACGGCGGGTTAGTCCCATATCGGTAATGGGGGTGGGTGATGTGCAGTTTATATACCAGTCTTGAACCTCCCCTTACAAGTTGATTTTGTGAGGAGGTAGGTATCCAAAATTGGGTTCTTCAAATGATATCACAGCCAGACCCTCTCCGGGAGCATCTCTCGATTGTGCTCTTGCCACGCATGCCCCGTGTGAGGGGGGGTGTTGAGATGGTCACACAGGTTAGTCCCACAACGATAATAGGAGCGGGTGATGCGTATTTTATATACCAGGCTTGGACCTCCTCTTACATAATGGTTTTGTGAGGAGGTGGGTATTTAAAATTGGATTCTTCACAAGCACTAGCCAAATATCAAACTAGCAAAATCTTGTGGATCCCAACCCTTGCTCCATTTCTTTCGGTACAACAAGGAAGGATGAAATCTCAAGGAGCTCATTGGAGAATGCTCGGATAGTTTAGCTCATGCACTAGCTAGACAATCAGTGGATCTCACTCTCCATACCCCCAGGGCTTCGCAAGACTCCTTTAAAAAAAAAAATTGGCTGAAATTTTCAACTCGTGATATTTTGAAAATTTTCGCTGAAATGTCTTGGTTTTCCGATTTTGCAACAAGCCGGTTGTGCTCTAATCTCAAGTGAAGTGGGTGAGATTTTGCCTGCTTGATCGCGCCATTTTTTACGATTCATTATTTTTTTTTTTGGTTCATGGAAAGGGGAGGGCAAACAATCATTCGGGAGGTGCCATAGCCGGACACAAGCACAAAACCGCCAACATGCGGAACCAAATTGGCTCAAGATCCCAACCAAACCACCGCACGCCGACGGAACAGTCGCAAACTGGCGGGCACCAAACAACACCGCACGCAGCCGAGCAACCGCCACACGCCAGCAAACGATCCATTGTATTTTGATGACATTAGATTCTTGTCTTTGCCTGGATCAACACTTGAGCTCGAGATTATTCTGTGACCTTGAGCTGAGCCATGGATCATTTACTTCTTCATCAGTGTTACTCAGTTAATTGCAATCTTTTCGTATCATTAGTCATTGGTGATGATAGCTAATCAGAAAGCACTTGATTAGTGGCTGAGTCAGATGATAACCTTTGATTTATAGAAACACAGTATAGGCGATAACGACTTAGAGTTACTTTCTGCAGAGTCTAGTTGGGGATGATCTGGATGGCATTTTGGGTGGTAAAGGATAAGCCATATGTTAGGTATTTCATTTCATGGTAATGCCATGTGAGAGGGTATGGTTAAGAAGAAGAAATGCTATTTAACCAAGCACATAGCCAACCTGCATACGTGGCTGTCGGCTATTGGATTGGCTATCGGGTGATGGTGCTCGGAAGAGGCGATAATTAAAGAGCATTGCGATTCATCAAGAAGGTTTTATAGATTCTTCATTGGGATTGGGTGCAACTGGCGCCTGTGATCACGACACATCAGTATGTACGTGAGGTGAGTGAGGGGGAGAGAATTAAGTTATGCTCAATAGCAAGCAGCCCTGTGGATAGCACTTAAGGATCACATTCTGATGAGCTGTTTGTGGAAGGCGAGGGTTCCGTTGAAGATTCACATCTTCATGTGGATAGCACTTAAAAATCGTATTTTGACAGTGTCAATCTTCAACGACGCAGGCACCCAGACATTGTACATCAATCTTGTTTTTGTTACGACTTAGGTTTGAAAAAGACTGTCGTACATCTGTTGTTTCGTTGTCCGCTAACGATGAAGGTGTGGAGGAGTGTTCATGCAACAGTAGGTGTGCGAGTGCAACCACCACCATCTCTGCAAGTTTTGTGATCACGACACATCATTATATATATGAGATGAGTGAGGGGGAGAGAATTAAGTTTTGCTCAATAGCAAGCAACCATCTATTCAGGTTGGCTATGGGGTTGGTTAAATAGTATTTCTCCATAAATAAGTGGTGTAAGGAAGGAAGAGGATAGAGAAACGATGATAGTCATGATAATGTATTACTTGTATTGCATTATATTAGAGGATACATTGGTATTTAAGAACAAAAATCAAATCAAATCTGTTAATGTACATACAGTTGGGTCGGGTTTACTGTACAGTTGGGTCGGATTGTATAGATATACATGTACATATATTGGGCTTGAGTCCCTCAATGGAATGCATTCTATTCCTCTCCAAACCCTAGCCGTCATCTCCTAACATGGTATCAGAGCTCTAGGGTTCTCCCGACGACGACGGTCCTCCGGCTGCACCTCCTCCTCCGGCCTCCCTCCTCCTCCGGCTGCATCTCCTCCGGCTGCACCTTTCCGCCGGCTGCACCCTCCACCGGTCCCTCCTTCCCGCCGGCTGCACCCTCCGTCCACCTACAGCTTCCGCCCCCCTCCTCCGCCCACCTACTGCCCCCCCCCCCCCCCCCCCCCGACCCCCCCTACAGCTCCCGCCCCCCTCCTCCGCCCACCTACAGCAACCCCGCCAACCCCCGACCCCCTCCCGACCCCTCTACACCCCCCGCCTCCCTCCTCCGCTCACCTACAGCCCCCGCCCCCTCCTCCGCCCACCTACAGCACCCCCGACCCCCTCCCGATCCCCTCCCGACCCCTCTACACCCCCCGCCCCCCTCCTCCGCCCCCCTCCTCCGCCCCCGCCCCCCTCCTCCGCCCACCTACTGCCCCCCCCCCCCCCCCCCCCCGACCCCCTCCCGACCCCCCCTACAGCTCCCGCCCCCCTCCTCTGCCCACCTACTGCCCCCGACCACCCTCCTCCACCCCTCTACACCCACCGCCCCCCTCCTCCGCCCACCTACAGCACCCCCGACCCCCTCCCGACCCTCCCTACAGCCCCCGCCAACCCCCACTTCAGCCCTACCACCCATCCCGATTTCCCCCATCTATTGAGCCTCCTCCATGGCTTCTCCAGCCGTACCGTTCGTTGTTGCGATCTCTCCACCGCTGAAGGCGGTCGCCTTTCACTTGTCTTCGGCCAGCGACTGGCCTGACTGGTCCCTCACCGTCGAGGCCGCCCTCTCCAGTCGTGATCTGTGGGGTCACATCACCGGCGAGGATCCTCCTCCCACTGACTACTCCGGCTCCTCCTCTGTCACCAGCATTGCTGCGTCTTCTGCAGCGACTGCTACCACGGCCATCACCGTTGCTGCTCTTACGTGGCGCCGCCACGATCAGGCCATCCGGGCGTACCTTCTGGACTCGGTTGCTCGTCCGCTACTTGCTCCCATCGGCTGCCTTCTGACAGCGCGTGCGATGTGGGAGTATCTCCGGGACCGTTTTCTCCCGCGCGGAGGCGCACGCCGGCATCAGCTCATCTGTGATTCGCAGTCTGCCCGTCAGGGGGAGCGCACCATTCAGGACTTCTTCAGTCAGATGAGTGCCTACTGGCATGAGCTGGACTCACTGATCCTGGAGCGGTGTGCCTGCCCCCGCTCCCGGGATTTCCAGCGCTACCTCGATGAGGGCCACCTGCACCAGTTCCTGGCAGCACTTCGACCGGACTTTGCTCTCATAGCTGCCCAGCTCCTGCACTGTGAGCCGCTCCCTCGGCTCGAGGATGCTCTACTCGCCTTGGTCGATAAGGAGACCCACCTTCAGACTCAGGGCGCTCGTCCTCCTCCACTTGCTCCTAGCTCCGACTCTGTCCTAGCCGCCGGGTTCTCCGATGAGGCTGTCTTATGTCACTACTGCAAGGAGCCCGGTCACATGAAGCGCGAATGCCCTACACGTCCTCCACACAACCCCCGCTGGGGTCCGGATGAGAGAGCCCCCCGCTGGGCTTCGACCTCTCACGACGATCGACACGGCGGTCGAGGTGGACGGGGCCGTGGACGTGGTTCATCTTCCTTCCGCCACTTTGGTGGCACAGCGGCTACTGTAGAGGCCTCGACGCTCCCCACTGCTACCACAGCACCTTCTCCGCCTGAGCCGGATCGTCTTCAGTGCCTCGAGGAGCTCCTTCTTCGCCACCTAGCCTCCACCGGCTCCGTGACTGTGCACGGCTTGTCTGCCACCTCTGGTACTACTGCTCCATGGATCTTCGATTCGGGTGCCTCCTGTCACATTACCTTTGACTCCACTGTCCTCACGGACTGTTCTCCCACTACCACCCACTAGGAGGTTCGCACTGCGAATGGGACTCTCGTCCCTATTCTGCAATGTGGCTCCATCACTACCACCTCTGACCCTTCTGGTCGCCTGACCCTACCCCATGTCCATCATGCCCCCCGTCTTAATATTAATCTGATATCTATCAGTTCTCTTTGCGACTCTGGTCTGACTGTCACCTTCACCCCCTCCTGTTTGTGTTGTGCAGGATTCGCGAACGGGTCAGAGGATTGGGCTGGGCCGTAGGGCAGGAGGACTCTACCAGTTGGACCATCTTCATGTGTCTTCAGTTGCGTCTGTCATGTCTGTCACCTCTGATGCCGACCTGTGGCACAGAAGGTTAGGTCACATATCGAGTGATCGACTCAAAAGCGTATTTCGTTCGGGCGCTTTGGGTTGAGCGTCTTTCTCCCCCCTCTGTCTGTACGGGTTGTAGACTGGCAAAGCATCTAGCTCTTCCTTTTTCTGCTAGTGCTTCCCAGTCTGATGCTTTATTTGATTTAGTCCATTCGGACATTTGGGGTCCTGCTCCTGTTGCATCTCTATCGGGTTACATGTATTATGTGTGCTTTATCAATGACTATTCTAGGTGCACCTGGGTTTATCTTATGCGTCATCGATCTGAAGTACCTCACATCTTTAGGAGATTCACCACTATGATACACACCCAGTTTGGTCGGCACATCAAGACCTTTCGGTCTGATTGTGCCAAGGAGTATCTCTCCTCTGAGATGCGTGAGATTCTTCAGTCTCACGGCACTCTTCACCAGCAGTCATGTCCCCACACCCATGAGCAGAACGGCGTTGCCGAACGCAAGCATCATCATGTCCTTGAGACTGCACGAGCCTTGCTTCTCTCTGCGTCTGTTCCTCACTCCTACTGGGCTGAAGCTGTCATGACGGTTGTCCACCTCATCAATATCACTCCGTCGTCTGCTCTGTCCGGTGCCACCCCTCACGAGCGCCTTCACTCCAGCCCACCTAACTACTCTCTTTGTCGCACATTTGGCTGCACGTGCTTCGTTCTTCTTCCTCCCCATGAGCGCACCAAACTTTCTGCGAGGTCTGTTAGGTGTGTTCACTTGGGGCTCAGTCGTGAGCACAAGGGGTATCGCTGCTATGATCCCTTAGCTCGTCGGATCTGTGTCTCCTGTCATGTCTCCTTTGTTGAGGATGTCCCGTATTTTGCCCCTGAGTCTCGGGATCTTTCCTTGCCTCAGCTGCGTCATCCTCCTCGCCCTCCTCACATCTCCACATCCCTGTTCTACCCCCGGTTTCTGTTGCCCCATCCACGCCTACTCCACCACCACCACCACCTCCTCAGTCTCCACCGCCACCTCCACCACCACCACCACCTCCTCAGTCTCCCTCGCCACCTTCACCACCACCCATTACTCGTGTCTATGTACATCGGTCTGCAGCTCCCCCTCCCGAGTCGGTTCACACTGGTACTCCCTCGCCTGATGCTGCTGCCCCCTCCTCCCCGGTCGTGGATCTTGCTCCTGTTCGGTGCTACCTAGCGCACGAACATCACCCTCCTGACAGATATGACTACTCTCCTGACAGGTTTGGCTACTCTGCTTTTCCTTCTGACTCTCCTGACACTTCTGGCTACTCTGCCAGTGTCTCCTATTCACCATCCTTTCAGGCCTTTCTTACTGCTATACACACCCATCGGGAGTCCCAATCGTACCGTGAAGCAGCGTTACATCCAGAGTGGCGGCAGGCCATGTCAGTTGAGCTTGAGGCTTTTCAGCGGACCCAGACCTGGGAGTTGGTACCTTGTCCCTCCGGGGTGGTGCCTGTTAGCTGCAAGTGGATATTCAAGGTCAAGACTCGACCTGACGGATCCATTGAGCGGCACAAGGCTCGCCTCGTTGCTCACGGCTTCTCCCAGGAGTATAGGATTGACTACAAGGAGACGTTTGCTCCAGTTGCTCGGATGACTACTGTGCGTACCCTCTTAGCTGTGGCAGCTGCTCGATGGTGGCCTCTCCATCAGATGGATATCACCAATGCGTTTCCCCACGGTGATCTCTCCGAGGAAGTCTACATGGCTCCTCCTTCGGGCACTTCTGTTCCTCCAGGGCACGTGTGTCGGTTGCGCCAAGCCATCTATGGGCTCAAGTAGGCCCCTCGTGCTTGGTTTGAGCGATTTCGCAGTGCAGTTCTGGCCGCCGGTTTTGTTGAGCGTCACTCTGACTATGCCTTGTTCACTCGCTCCTCCAGTCAGGGCATTGCAGTTCTTCTCCTCTATGTGGATGATATGATCATCACTGGGGATGACAGTGCCACCATCGCCTCTCTCCAGTGGCACCTCCAGAGTCAGTTTGAGATGAAAGATCTGGGATCTCTTCGCTACTTTTTGGGCCTTAAGATTGCCTGGTCAGCTCGTGGTCTGTTGGTCTCCCAGCAGAAGTACATCTCCGACATCCTTGCTGATGCTGCTCTTACTGACACGCGCACTGCTGATACACCCATGGAGCTCAATTTGAAGCTTCTCGCTACAGACAATGAGCCGCTCCATGATGTCTCCCGCTACCAGAGGCTGGTTGGGATACTCGTCTATCTCACCATGACCCGGCCAGACATTGCCTATGCTGTTGGCATTGTCAGTCAGTTTGTTCAGGCTCCACGGTCAGTACACTATGCAGTTGTTCTTCGGATTATCCGCTACCTCCGGGGCACCATCACCCGTTCGCTACTGTTTCCCTCCACCTCTCCGTTGGTGCTGCGTGCCTACTCCGATGCAGATTGGGCAGGAGATGCACCCACTCGTCGATCGACTACAGGATACTGTGTATTTCTGGGTGATTCACTGATTTCGTGGCGCAGCAAGAAGCAGGAGTCTGTTGCTCGCTCCAGCACCGAAGCCGAATACATGGCTATGGCTTCCACTACCGTCGAAATTGTCTGGCTTCACCGTCTTCTGCTCGACTTGGGAGTGGTGATATCCGGGCCCACTCCGCTCTTCTGTGACAACCGGAGTGCTATTCAGATTGCTAGCAACCCGGTCTTCCATGAGCGAACAAAGCATATTGAAGTTGATTGTCATTATGTTCGCCAGGCGTTTATCGACCACATCATCTCCCTGCCTTTCATTTCCTCATCGGAGCAGACTGCTGATTTTCTGACGAAGCCCCTGACGATTGCTCGCTTCCGACATTTTCTAGGCAAACTCTCGGTTCATGATCCACCGTGAGTTTGAGGGGGAGTGTTAATGTACATACAGTCGGGTCGGGTTTACTGTACAGTCGGGTCGGATTGTATAGATATACATGTACATATATTGGGCTTGAGTCCCTCAATGGAATGCATTCTATTCCTCTCCAAACCCTAGCCGTCATCTCCTAACAAAATCAAAATCTTACATTCATACAATCGTATCCTCTCAAATCAAATTATACACAATTAATTATTAAATATCCTCCTTTAGTATTTCTTAGTAATTGATTATGTCAATCATATCTTAATGAATATGGTTATTATATAACGTATATTTCTTCTTCTTTTGTGAGATTGATGGGTGTCCCAAAACTTTTCGGACAATGAACCAACTTCGACCTCAGACTAATTTCTCCCAAAATGTGCACTGACCCACTCGGAAGTTTCCCTACGCACTCTTGGATAACTCTATGGGGAGAGAGATTGTACCAACAACCTCCCCATCTAAGCATCAATTGCTTTCCCAACTCTACCATCCTTTGGTGGATTATATAAAGTATGTTCCTTTGTGTTTCATGTTGCGGTGCTTGTGGGTGTTGCTTGGCACCGCTATAGCCTTGGTTTAATTATGTTACTGGGGTTGCATCACAGTTGCAAAGCCCTCATCAGGTAGGTCGTGTAAATTGAATCCTTGGGTGTCGTCCTGCCTTTGAGATAGGTTTATCTTTCTTCTTTTGAAGGGCACATCTTTTGCCTTTATGACGGATTTATTTGTGATCTTATATGACAATATTAAATGCAATGATAAGATTAGAACATTGGTCTTTCTTGCACTATGAGCACTAACATGCGATGTACTACCCGTTAGGTCCCTCCAAAAAAAAAAAAAAGAACCTTTGGCTTAATTATGATGCGGAAGAGGGGAGCATAAAACAAAAGGCACTTTATAGTCAAACACCTTGCATGATTATTCTTGTGGAATTCAAGTGGTGGGGGCTTCCACCTCATTGCCAAAGGATATTTCTAGAGAATATAGTATGCCTTTGAGGTCTATATCATAATTACAAATTCAGCGCTCGAAAATAATACGGTGATGGAGAAAATTTTAGAGTTCGAAAAATGTTCAAAAGAAGTTTGGAAATATAAAATATATTATACTAGTAATTTAATATTAATAGATATAAAAAATATATTTACAACTAAAATAAAATAGATAGCACACAAAAACAAAGTTCTTGAATTATTCATAAAATTCATGAATTATTCACGGATAATTTAGGACTGACCCGTGTTACCGAATAATTCGAAGAATAATTTGTTTGACATTGGGTTCACGAATTATTCATGATTTTTTCAATAATTCAGAAAATATTGTTACTATGAGCAATATGTCTTATTGTGAATCAATCAGACCTTTACAACTTAATTATTGTTTTTTATTTTTGGTTAATTAATGATTAGTCCCTGACAGAACAAATCTCACAAATGCAGGACATCAAAACATTTCTATTAATGTTAGATCTCTGATCTATTTTAGAAATCTAAAACTGTGCACAGGCACGCAGATGCTTGAGGCAGTGGGGCTCCGGCTGGAGCATTGCACCCCAATCTGACAGTAGCCACCACCGACCGGTGCATCACACCCCAACACGACGGCAGCCACAGCTGGTAAGAAGGGAGGAGGTGGGGCTCTAGCCGGTGCATCGCACCCTAGTCTGACGACAGCCACCATCGACCGGTGCATCGCACCCCAACCCGACAACAACCACCATCGGTGAGGAGAGAGGAGGTGGGGCTCCAGCCAGTACATTGGACCCCAACTTGACGATAGCCACCGCCGACCAGTACATCACACTCTAGCCCAACGAGAGCCACGGCCAGTGAGGAGGGAGGAGGTGGGGCTCCGGCGGCGACAAGCAAACTAGAGGCGAGAATATCTGGCATCGGATATTCAGATGTGAGAACCGATGGCATCGTTTTGACATTTTGAATTGATGTGGAGGGTATTTTTGTCCACATCAATTTAGGTGACTTGAGCTTAACCGATATCTTTGTCATTGACCGCTCACACATTTTCCTTTTTCTTTTTTTGGGAAGGGACATCCATAGTGGTCAGCAAATCACCAGTTAGCATGCTAGCACAAGATATACCATTATAACAAGGATCAAAACTCGCCACAAGACTGAGGGAAACACCCTGATTTTTAATAACCCCACATGTAGGGATGCTCGCCACAACAAAGCGAGAGAAAATATGCCGTAGTACTTATTTGAACCCTTGACCAAGGCCATGGGTTGCACATGTCTTACCAACTGAGCTATCAGTTGGAGACATACTTAATTAGTCCGTATTTATTTGCTACTTGATCAGATGATGTTTAGGAGTGGTACTACATGCACCCATAAAATTGTTAGTGCCTCCAAAAATAGAAAAGTGTTAGAGCACCCCAAGGGTAAGGGTAAGTCACATAACCTATATCCTCCTTCACTCTCCTATCACGTCTCCATCTTGGATGGTGAAGATGGAGACGTGATGAGGACGGCTGCACGGGCACCCGCAACACAATGGATGGAGGAGGATGGAGGAGGAGAGTGGAAGATTAAGGAGCAGGAAGGGGGGGGGGGGGGGGGGGGGGGGCGGCTGCTGTAATGGTGGAATGCTTGAAGGTGGTGTTCGGTTGTATGTGTGTACAAATGGTGGTGGCGGGACGGTGCTGGCTTTTGGTTACCCTTGGGTCATTTTCTTAATCAGATTTAGGGATGGCAGCAGTGCGGTTTAAAACCGAAAATCGCTGTAAACCGTATCGTGCAGTGCGGTTTAAAATCGAAAATCGCGGTAAACCGTACCGCGCGGTGCGGTTTTGGTTTGTCAAAATATAAAACCGTCATGGTACGGTGCGGTTTCGGTTTAATGTAGCGATGCGGTTTCGGTTTTGATCAAAACCACATAAAATTGTATCATTTAGGTAATTATAATGATAAATCGCGGTGCATCGCACCATACTGCACCATATGGTGCGGTTCAGTTTTACATAATTATACACTGTTGCGGTGCGGTGTGGTTTCGGTGTTGCGGTGTTGTTTCAGTTTTGCCCGAAACCGCACCAATACCATCCCTAATTAGGTTAGTGCTCGTTTCAGTGCCCTTAGAAATTGAACAGACAAAAAAAAAAGCAGCATAGGGGACACGACAATATTTTTTGGGAATTTTATTTACACCCCAAAAATGATAAACATACTATGTTTTTGTTTGATTTCTTTATTTTTTTTTTATTAGTTTTGTGTGGGGCATAACCAACATACCCTCCACTCCCCAGCACACCCCATCCTTCCCCTTCCATCCTCACATGTATGTTCGTCACCGGCATACCCCCGACCCTCGGTGCCTCCACACCCCACTTTCGACACCACTACTTCTATTCTTCCTCTTTCCTCTCATCCCCTCCTCCTTCCCCACCATCAGAACCCCCACCACCTCTCCTACTCCTCGTTATCAGAGCTATTGTCGCCTCCTTTTCCTTCTCTCATTTTTCTCCTCCTCCTCCTTTTTCTTTCTCTATAGCCATTATTAGCCTCCGCTTTCCCTTTCCATCGCCCAACATGTTCAGTATTTCAATGTCTAACTTGTTCGGTACTGAACTAGTACCGAACATACTAAACGATATTCGGTAGTTAATTGCTAAATATTATTCAGAATGTTCGGTAGTTCAACGCCAAACAGGCTCGATACCTAACTACCTAACGTTTTGGGCGACGGGAAGGGGAAGGAAAAGCAACGACAGCTTCGACAATAGAAAAAGAGGAGGAGGAAAAGCGGGGAAGGGGAGGTACCGACGTCGAAGATAAGTGATGGAAACGTCGACGTCAAAGATGGGTGCCAGAAGCCTTGGCGTTGTAAATGGGCGCCAGAGGCACTGGCATCGTAAGCGAGCGATGGAGACTTTTAGTGTCGGGGGTATCTCGTGACCAACGTGCTGGCATGGAGGAGGTGATGGTGTATGTTGGTTCAGAAGGGATGGGGTATGGAAAGAGGAAGAGGATGGGATGTGCTAGGAATGGAAAATGGGGTATGAAATAGTGGAGGTATTCTTACCATAAAAAAATGATTATGGTTTGCCATTGGAAGCGGGATATATTCATCAGTTTTGGGGTGTGAATAAAGTTCCCTTATTTTCTCAATTTGGACCTAAACCAATTAAAGTGGTGGAAGCAACAGACTAAGATTACGTATTTGACCGGTTCTATTTGGTTCGGTTATGGAACATCCAAAAAATGCCCATCACCTTTAAGCCGATAACAAGAACCATAAAGTCATAGATCTCTAACAAGGTGACGATCACCATGTGCCACCATGAAAGTCCAACAATAACGAAGAGGGGGAGAATTTAGATCCAAATTCGGTTAACAATCGGGTTAATCGCATATTGAACTATCCGATCGTCCGTCCGTCCATCGCTTCCAGAAATAACAGACTCTTCCGTCCTCTATCGAAGTTTCATTCATTCATTGCTAAAGACGAATAAGATAACTACAAATGTATGATCAAACTAGAGCACTTTGATATTCAAACTAGTCATGTAAATTAAATTATATTATGTCGACGTTAAAAAAAGTTATATTTAGTAAGGACGTGTTTGTATTCTAGGAGCTTATATATATATTGATGGATCGGCCAAGCGGTCAGAGGATAGGGTATTGGAATTGATGTGTTCTTAGCTTGTAAAAATCTTTTATTCAGAGAAATAATAGAGAGATTGTATTTGAATAAGAATTGCATTAGTGGTACGTGATCATATCACGTGTTCTATGATAGAACAACAAGCCATGGTTTATGTAGATCTGCTGAGAGGAAGGCTTAGTGAATTGGAAACATATAACCTAAATTGTTCACAACTATGATAAGGTTGGTTCCTTTATCGTGAGAAGTTGTTGGAATGACAGAGCATATAACCTTCACTATGGTCATTGCCAGGCACAGTTACTGTGACCGAACGAAGCCAACATGGTGCACAGATCAGTGAGTAGACACTGGTGCATTAAGCCGTGTTTCTGCTTAGAGTAGTTGGTCCTAAACCCTGAGGAATCATGACCGGTGGGCTAACCAATTGCGTGGTGCTTTGATGCACCAACATGTGAGGGATCCATTTATGTGCGACCCAATACCACGGTGTGTTGGGTTACCCAATTGACGTCGCATCGGCATGTCACTCCTACATGTTATCCACAACCCTAACCGGTAGTACGTTCCATGGTCGAACTCAAATCGCACTAAAACCAGGCATGGTAGTTGTTAGTCGAGCTGACGACCGAATCCCCTAGCTTGGACAAAGCAAAGGGAAGTGCGGTGAGGTTAGTTTACCTGGATGGAACCATGTCAAATGATCACTCGAGTCTGGCGGTGTTCTCTACCGCTCGAGTCGTATCATGGCACTACGTGAAGGGATATCACACTACTATAACTGAGCGGAGATCAGGGGTATGCGAGAGAACATAATAAGTCTAGGAGGATTGGAGGTCAACTTGCGTCGCACTCTGTTTAGCTTCGCAAGTTAACCGGGGCTCAAATGACGGACAGAGACACCTGTAGGGTGTGTCGATCGAGGCATGGTTGTTAGCCACAAATCCTAGTCCCTGCAGGTTCCACCTTGTCCACATCTAAAATCGTGTCTACCATCTCTTCCCTTACTTGCACTACCTTAGTTAGGAAGATGATCATCCCACGGGTGCTTCGCACTAGAGCATGAGAGACAAAGAGAAACAAAGTATGCTTCCAGGGGGCAACCCTAGAGTGGTTAGAGGCATACGTAAAATATCTAACACCCCTCATAGGTGCAGACAAACCGAGCGTGCATCGCACGGGAGCTCGGTAGAGTTGCTTCAGTAAATTTTACTAAGGGCATCCTCGTTTTACTAAAGGTATCCCTAAGTATGGATAAATTACTGAGGGCACCCCTAGGTGAGAGAACAACATTTCCATCTCAAGAGGATACTAGAAATCCTAGGGGTCCTACAGGTTCAAACGGTTTCGCAATCAGAGCCCGGTACACGAGTATACGACCATTAGAAGCATGGGGGGTATTTTGATCTTTTCCCAAATAGTCCCGCATGCCCTAATGGCCGGCCACTCATGTTAGGGGCGCCCATATGCAGTCATGACCTGATATGGGGAGGATCTAAGAAGATCCTCCCCCAGATATGGTTTGTTGCATAGTTAGAATCGCCCTCCCTAAAATCTAGGGGGCGGTTTTTCGGGTAGTTGGATAGGATAAGGACGACCATATCTAGGAGATTTTTAATCCCTATGGCCGGCCACTTAAGAGGGGGATGAAAGAAAATTTCGTGCAAGGAAAAAAAGGGGTATTTTGCTGCAATTTATTGCTCGAAACAAGCCCCTCTTGCGCCGAAAATCAGCACATCATTCATTTCTCTTTCTCGTCTTCCTCAAGGCTTTTGCAAGCATCGGAAAAGGCTCGTTGGCGAGAGGAATTCAAAGATCTCTCAACGAGGACGCGGCTGGGAGGCGAGACTCAGTGAACCCAACGGTGGATCTACATCCATACCCCTTCATCCGTACCTCGGCATCCATCTCCACCAATAAAGAAGAAAATCCTCCGCAGTGAAAAAATATGCACGAAGGAATAATCTCTCTATCGCTCGTTCTAAGTTTTAATGCATAGATCATCTGATGTATGTTGCATCATCTCGTTAGAATGACGATTAGGGGTTCGTACTATTGTATCATGTGCAGATGATAGGATTATATAATCAGAATTTTTGTAGCACACACCCGGCAACGTGGTACTACGACCGCTGCCCGACTTCCGCTGCGCAGACTTTGATCTAGGAAATTAATTTTTCCCAACACAAGGCACTAGAGCATGGGGGCTCAAAGAGGTCCAGAGATTGAAACGGGAGAAGGCAACATAACTGCTATTTATATTAAATTCCATAATTATGAGAACAAGGAATCAACGGCTAGGGTTCGTACGTGTAAAAAAGGTAGCAACGGCTGTGAGGGAAAGTTTGCTCCACGATGTCCATACCGGGAGTCGAACAAAAAACCTCTCCAAGAAGGGAGAGAGGACGCACTACTCGGATAAGAGCCCGTTGGTGAGCTTAGGTATATTAACGAAAACTTAAAACTTACTCGAATAAGAAAGACATGCATTTAAAAAAAAAATGCCACCTAAGCTCCACTGACGAAACATCAGACCACTTGCTACTTTCATGTAGCTTTGCCCGAACAATTTAGGACATCATTAAAAGCACCCTCCTCATTAGATGCCATCCGGCTTCGATCACTTCGCTATGGTCACTTTGGAGGAAAAAACGTGTGGATCATGATAAGAGAAGCTCCTGGAACATAAGTGTAACGGCAATAACCTGGACTATGGTTAGAGCACAAAAAGGGGATTTTCCACCAATCTTCTTCCTCTCACATGGAAGCTATACGACGGATCAAAGACACGACAACTCTCTGGAGCACAACTCTGACTGATCATTTGAAGTCAAATTTGATTAGTGTTCTCTCCTCCATCTCTATCCTGCAATTTTTTCTTCGCTCCCCTGTAAGTTTATCGTAATTTTAATATACTGGTTGGGGTCTATGCCAAACCTCCCTCTAATTCACTAAGAGGGATTTCTCAAAAACATAATATTTCTAGAACAAGTTTCATGGCATGAAAATTGAGGCTTGGCAATTATAGCTGATTTGCATTAGATCCACCCAAATTCGTACAATGAATAAGATAAGATCCGACATTAAGGAGAAAGATCCCATAAGAGAAGGATTGAAGTTTTTTTTTTTAACTTCACCAAAATATAATTTAATTTACTTTACTGCTTTGAATACGAACATGCTCTAGTTTGATCATATGTTTGTATTTATGTTATTCCTCATTCGCAATGGATGAACGAAGCTTTGCTAGAGGACGGAAGAGTAAATTGTTATTGGAAGCGAAGGACAGACGAGCGATCGGATAGTTCGATATGCTATTAACCCGATTGTTAATATGAGAATTAGAATTTGTCCCTTGTAGCTTCACCCGAAATCACTTGAACCCCTTCAAGTAAAAGAAGGATGGTTTACCCCCATCAACTCCAGCTTTAAGCACATGTTTTTTGTTAAATACAGTAATGTATAGTTTATAAAGATAAAGTAAAGCTCTTTCTGTGAAACTATAAGGTCTAGTTTCGCACAAAATAAATTTTAAATTTAAAAGGAGTTAAGTGATTTCAAGTGAAACAATGCGGCAAAGTGTAGTATTTTCTTATTTTTAATCAAAGCCATCTATATATAACAAGGGACATTGATTTTACGCTGACTAGACAAAATAGAACAAAAAAGCTTACTAGGACAAGCTGACTGGACAAAAATGAATCGAATAGATCTAACCATTCATTAAAAAATCAACGCATAATTTCTCTTTGGTTTCAAATTCCAACCCATTTAAACTGCACTAAACCCATAAAATCTCGGCCCATTGAAATTGCACTAATCCTGACCGTTCATTCTATGATCATTGTTCGCATCAACGGCTATAAACCCGCCTGCTGAAATTTCGGCCGCCCAAACTATCGGGTCGATCTTGAGGAATCCGTTCGAACAGAGATAGCTGTGATTGATCGATTATAGGGGGAGGGAGAGTTGGTCGCGCCGAAGGCGCTCGCTTCCTGCCGATCGGCACTGGCGAGGAAATGGGTGTTCCTATGAATGCCGGTGTTGTCGTTGAAAATGTTTTGTTGCCGAAGGCGTTCAGGTGTGTTACCGCTGAAGGCAGCCCACTGCAGTGCCGACATGTGTGTTGTCGCCGAAGGTGGCCTGCTGAAGTGCCGACAGACACGGGCATGCATAGGTAGATAGGTTTGACCTCGACACTTACTGTTAGGAGTCAAGTTCTACGTGAATTGTGCTTGGTTCGCTAGAGCCGAACTCGAATCATACGTGACAATCGACCCGTTTGGTCGTGCGAACTAGTGAGATGTTTGGTTCCCCGGTTTAACCCACAAGCCGCTTGTGAAGCTTCTCTCATGCCACCTTAGAGCATCTCCAATGGGGCTATCTATTCGTTAGCTAAAAATAGAGAAAAGTGGTATTCTCCAAAATAGGGAGCTTATTTTTTGTGTGCGCTCTCTAATCATGGTCCATAGCTGCCCCATATCCATCAGATCTGATTGATGAGTTGCACTCATCTCATAATGCCTAATGGACCGTTGCGACACGCTCATAAGATGAGTGATACATCAGTGGAGAAACAGAACCACCACATGCGCCGTTGAGGGTGGGCTCCACATAAAAAGTAGGTGCCAGACTCAGCTCGGTAAATCTGGCAAGTGGGACAGTGATCCCCTTCTTTGGGGAACCTTGTAGCCTTGCAGGGACTCTGTTGAAGTTTTTATTTTTATTTTTGCTTTTCTTTCGTATCGGCTCCCTATATTGGCTAAAGAACAGATAAAGCGAGTCAGTTGAAGATGTGAGCAAAACACTTGGTCGCATCGGCTCTTCAAATAAGCCCTACAAGTTGTTTAGCTTGGTTAGGCTGAATCATCACCTAGTATGTGAGCCATAGCCATCTTCGATTGAGCCTTCTGGATATCTGGCTCGATGCTTGCGAGCTATTGGCTCAGACCTATCTCTAGTTAAGAGAGCCTACTAACTCAGCTTGGGTTGACTAATCATACGGGTTATTTCGCCCGATCATGTCTTTCGAACTTAGTATCCGATCCAACCTGTTTGGTCTGGTCCATCTATCGTGTAAGGGTCCAGACCAAACCCCTCTTCACGAAGTGAGGATTTCTCAAAGAAAAAAATGATCAAACCTATTTGATCAGGTCCATGTAAGGTGATCGGACAGGAGTGGACTGAACCCGACCAATTTCAGACCTAACACGGCAAACCCGACACGAAGTTAGCGGGTCTGGGTCAAGGCTAAACGGGTTCGGGTCGTAAACGGGTCGACACGATAGGCCCGTTTGATAAACGGGTCGGGTCCAGGTTTAGGGTTTGGACACGGTAGACCTGGGAAGACTCGTTTAAAATTCAACGGGTTGTGTCGGGTCTACCCGAACTCCAATACTGTAATCTATAGTATCAGCGGCTTTATCGGGTTAGGTCGGGTCGAGTCGGATTGGGTAGGATCGGGTCAACTGAATAAACCCGTGTGGTAAACGGGTCTAACGGTTCTTATCGTGTCTACCCGTTTAGAAACATGTCGGGCATGGCTTAGGATATAGACATGATTAGTTAAACGGGTCGGATCCAGGTCTAGAGGTTTTGGACATGATCCGAAACTACACACGACAGGAACCCGACCCGACCCATTGCCACCCCTAACTCGAGCCACGGGTCTGATGCCCGACCTACACAAAATCTAGAATGTATAGCACGCATGCATGCCCACCTCGTGACTCGTGAGCAGGTTTTATTCGATGAAAAAACACACAAATGCCACCTCAAACTATTTTTTCTAACAGAAAGGCATGCCTAACTCATGAGCAGGCCCAATTTTAATTCAGGAAGAAAAAGAAAAAATTAATGTCCCTAAGGTCCATAACAATATATTGGTTTAGTGATAAGGACGGACAAAGATCTGCTTTAGTGATAGATCCTTCCATTCGAAAAATTCTCTATACATACGGAGGTACATGAAAATCACATGAAAAGTAACATTTTGATAATAAAGAGTTACATTTGCTATAGTGATTTCATTAAGCTAAATTTTTTTAGGAAAAAAAAATTCTCAAATAAAAATTAAGAGTTATATTTGCTACTTTGCATAGTGTTAACATTTGCAATTCTAGTAGAGGGACCTGGTGCAAAACTAACTTGTTTGTCCTTTACACTAAACTGACCTCTTATCAAACCCCCCCCCCCCCCCCCCCCCCCTCCAAAAAAAAAAAAAGAAAAAGGCTTATGTCCGAGTGACTTCCTCTCATGGCCCTTATTGGAGAGGATTCCTAACTCAACACCCGCCTGCATACAGAGCGTATTTCAACAGGTACCAATCCGCGTGCGGAGACAGAGGATTTGAGAGTGGACAGAGTCAGCTCTGATACCATATTACTAACCTCATTGTTGGGTTTACTCCCACATTGGCTAAGGGCTGGGCATTGGTGTGCTTAAATATCCTCTAATGAACAACCCCTTACAACCCGGGTTTTGGGCCGAGAGGGTATCTACAAATTGGTATAAGATCCACGGGTTCCAATTCCTGGAACGGGTGGAGGTTTAAGGAGAGAACTCGAAGTCATGATATAGATTAGCCTCCCTCATGGTTTGTGGGGGAGATTGTTGGGTTTGACAGCCCATGAGCTCGACGCAAACCCGACTTGACCTATTATGGATTCCCTGGGGATGAAGTATAATGGATCATATAGAGATCGTTTGAGTTAGTTGAGGGGATAAGGTTGGCTGAAGGATTGGATGAAGGAAGATAGTTGGGTTGGATAAGGAGTCAATCTCATTAGGGATTGGGACTCCCATCTTTATCTACAGGTCCCTCATCCCACTCCTATAAAGAGGCAGCAGCTCTTGTGATAGGAGCATGGTGATCGTGAACGACGACAGCTTGGAACCCAAGAGAGGGAGGCGTGAGAGGGGAGCTACCGAAGGCGTGGAGGGAACATGGAGGCCCGGTGGAGGCGATCGGGCGGAGGCATGGCGAAAATCTACAGATCGGAGCGTTTGGGCGTGGTGTACGGTTATCAAAAAGTGGTATTCATGATGTTCACATTAACCTGTAATAGCATGACTTATAACTTTCCTTGGTCGTTGGTTATTCCATATAACAAATTGGTATTAGAGTTAGATTCAGCCCAGCCAAGTTTAGTCGGGTGTAGACTGATTGTACCCATCGGTGTCTCGTCCCCTAGTGCCGCACTAGAGGGAGGGGGCTCGCTGGTGGTTCAGCCCTAGCCTCGTGTGAGGAGGGATTGTTGGGTTTAGTCCCACATCGACTAAGGGTTGGGGAATGGTGTGCTTAAATACCCTCTTGTGAGTTGTGACCTCTCTTTACAACCCAGGATTTGGGACAAGAGGGTATCTACGAATTACCGTGCTCCTATCACAAGAGATGCTGCCTCTTTATAGAAGTGGGATGAGGGACCTGCGGATAAAGATGCGAGTCCCAATCCCTAACGAGATCGACTCATTATCCAACCCAACTACCTCCCTTCATCCTAATCCTTCGGCCGATCTTATCCCCTCAAACGATCTTCATCCGATCCATTGCTTCATCCCCAAGCAATCCAGAATAGGTCGAGTCGGGTTTGGGCTGTGCTCATGGGCTGCCAAACCCAACAAACCCCTACCCCTAGGGGATGTGGGACTATGCGCCCAACAAACAGAGAATTAAAAAAAAACCCAATTTTGAGAGAAGGTGGCTAATTGATGATTGGTCCCATAAACAGGACCCTGTACAGAGAGGAAGACCAAGTCCTCCCACCCTCGGCTCCAAAAATCTCCCCCCATCGAACGACACCAAGCCAAAATGACGAGCAACGGCCACCGCCCACAGCAACCGACGGGCAAAAGTCTCAAACATCCTCCACCCCACCATCCAGCAGCCCCTTCTTCTCCTCCAAGACCACACCCACTTCCCACTCCGTCAGCTTCTTGGCCCTCAGCGCCTCCACCTCCCAGTCCGTCCTCGCCAGCACCACCGCCAGCACCGACGCCACGCACACCACCTGCGCCGACAGCAGCCCGTACCAGAGCCCCCCGAACCCGACCCGCATCCAGAACGCCAGCCCCACCGCCACCGGCGTCCCCACCAGGTAGAACGACAGCAGGTTGATCCTCGCCCCCACCGCCGGCCGCGCCGTCCCCCGCAGCACCCCGCACCCGGTCGTCTGCGGGCAGTTCCCCAGCTCGCACAGCCCCATGATCGGCATCACCGCCGCCGCCAGCCGCACGACCGACGCGTCCTCCGTGAAGAACCCCGCCCACCGCTCCCGGAACACCGCCGTCCACCCCACGTTCACGACCCCGATCACCACCGCGCAACCCAGCGCCACCAGCGCCGCCAGCCTCGCCCGCCGCGGCTTGCCGGCCCCCAGCTCGTTCCCCACCTGCATTAATCGTCATCAATAAATTTTATCAGGATTCACGTCTTTTTTTCGTACCTTATCAGGATTTAAATGTCGAGATTTTGTTTGGGTCAACATTCAGTCAAAGCCAGTCAAATATTAAAAAAATTCACCCATAAAGAAGGAATCGATAGCCAGAGAAAAAAAAAGACAGGAATTTTTTGACCTTACCCCCGACTTAATTGGGTAATTGAAAAGTACCCCCTGACCTTAATTTTTGAATCTTACCCCCTTAAAATCACTTTTTCATTGCAAAAAACCATATGGTACTATTTAATTATCCAAATTAGCTAGGGGGTATGGTAAAAAAAACCCCAAAAAAAATTAATAATTTGATAACATAAAAAAAAATATATATTCATAGGAAATTAATGGAGGTTTTGATTCCAGGGTGACAACCAATGGAACAGTGGATGGGTGGAGGGGGCACAACAGAGGGGGGGTCAGAAAGGTCATGTGCTACGTGGCAGCATTTGAATGGGTGGGCCATAGCAATAAAACGGGAGGTATTTCTTCTTCTAGCCAACAAAATCTCGACAAATAAAGAAACAGAAAGTGATGGGTGAGCTCCGACTCCGAGCACCCACAGCCACAGGCCCAGGCCCAGGCCCAGGCCGCAGCCTTACACCCGGTGGGATGTCCCTGCGGATCATCATTGGCTAGCACGACTTTTGAGGCATGTGTGGTGTTGTTTGAGAAAGTGGAGACTGGAGGGGGCTAGCTCACCCGGGTGGAGACGCAGGCGGCGAGGGCCATGGGGACGGTGTACATGAGGCTGGTGGTCTGGATGAGGATGGCGGTGGCGGCGACGGCGGTGGTGGGATCGGGGAGGTAACCAGCGAGGACGGTCATGATCTCGTACCACCACCACTCGAGGCAGACGCCGAAGCAGGAGGGGAGGGCGAGGCGGAGGAGAGGGGCGAGGCCGCGGAGGGCGGCGCGGGACCAGCCGCGCCAGGTGAGGTCGCAGGCGCGGGAGAGGCGGAGGTAGGCGAGGAGGAAGAGGACCATGTTGAGGTTGGTGAGGGCGGCGGCGAGGGCGACACCGGGGATGCCGAGGCGGAGGACGAAGACGAGGAGGAGGTTGAGGGGCACGTGGAGGAGGACGGCGGCGGCGGAGCAGGCGGCCATGGGGCGGGTGACGCCCTGGGAGCGGAGGAAGACGCGGAGGGGCTGGAGGAGGGCGTTGGTGAGGAGATCCGGGAGGGAGTATATGCAGTAGGAGGCGGCGGCGGCGGTGATGGCGGGGTCCTGCCCCAGGGCCACCATGATGGGCCCCAGGTTGATCCAGAGGAGGGATATGGGGACGGCGGCGGCGAGGAGGAGGAGGATGGCGCGCTGGAGGGAGAGGGAGATTAGGTCCCAGTTCTTGGACCCGTATGCCTGGCTGCAGACCGGCTCCAGCCCCGAGGCGAGGCCGAAGAGGACGGAGTAGCCGGTGATGTTGGTGAAGCCGATGGAGAGGGCGCCACCGGCGAGCTCCAGCGGCCCCAGGCGGCCGAGGAAGATAACCGACACCATCGCCCGCAGGTACACCACGCAGTTCATCGCCGTTATCGGCGCCGCCATCCCCCACAGCTCCCGCAACTCCTCCACCACCATCCTCAACACTCCGCCGCTGTCCTCTTCCTCCTGCTTCTTCTTCTCCTCCGCCGCCGCCATCGGAGAGGCGCTGCCTTGTTTGAGAGGGTCCGAGTGGGCGGTAGAGGGGAATAGCGGGGGTTTTAAGGGGTGGGCAGCAATAATATTATTTGGGTAAATTACACTTTACCCCCCTGTGGCTGTGGTTTAGTCCAAACTCACTTAAGGTGCAAAAAGTAGTTAGGGGGGGTTAAGTAATTATGTACTAAACCTCAGGTGGTAAAGTGTAATTTACCCTGATTACTTTTTTTATCGTTGCCGGTTTTGGGTTAACCGCAGTTTGTTTTGTTAACCTGTGGGTGACCAGACCTGAGACGATAAATTCACCCCATTGTGTCAATTGACGGGGAGAGGGAGGCACAGTGGGAGTTTATTTATGGAAAATGTGAGTGAGGATATCTTAAAGTAGAGGGGGTGGGAGGAACTGCACTGTTGGGCGGCTATAGGCGGCGGGAGGGGGGCTAGCTTTGGACGGGACGACGGGACGCACGTGTGAGAACGGCAGCGTTGCAGGCTGCAGGGGGCTGACGACGATGTGGACATATCGGGTGGTCCTCTCTCAGGTGGACACGTGTTTGGACGCTGAAATGGCTCTTGGCGGGTCAGGCACTGACCGGAGTTCGGCAGTTTGGCGGGTTGCTGGATCCACCTGGCTCCGCCGGCCGCGCCCACCTGCGTACGAAACGAACAGCAATCGGATTCAGACCGGACCTTACCCGAACCCGCAAAAAAAAAATTGATTCAAATGATCAATATTATAGAGGGAAAACTAATTATAGACCCACTATATAGCATCATGAAAAAAATGCAGGATAATAAATAGTTTCAGTTCAGCATAGGTCCACAGAATCAAAATCATTTTTAAAGATGATCACTATATAGTATCCACCCGTGGACGACCACGGCTACCTTTGGGGTGTGATTCACCTATTAGAGAGAGAGAAATAGAGAGAGAATTAATAAATCTTACAAAATAATATCAATTAACATCAAATGACCATTAAATGTCATTGAATAGGTATTTATCATCTTTATTGTGGGTTTTTAATAGTATTTATAAGAGAGAGAGAGAGGGGCGGCTCAGTTCAAAATCGGAATAACCGATTTAGGTGGATTCCGGTAGTTATTATCTACCTGATTTTGGGTAGCTATGATTGAGCATATGGGGTCATTTAATAAGTAGCCAAGAGATTTGGGTCAACATACAGCAATGATATTTATATAAAATCGAACAGCTAAAAAGGTCTTTTTTTGTACTAGTTATTTTTGTACTAGTTAGCACAATACGGTCATGCCATGTTATATAGACTAGTGGAAGTCCATGCTTATTAGCACGCAAAGGCGGCAACAAAAAAAAAACACTCGGAGGGGGCCAATACAGATGCACAGGGCTCTAGACCCCCCCCCCCCCCTCTCCATAGATCTGGATTGTCGCTGCATAAGTGTAGCAAATCGATCGGCCAGCAAGAAAGCTCTTAGTGTAGAGTAGTGTGATTCAACGGATGTCTATTTAATGGACAACATGACACTCCACGATTGGGCCGTAAGAAGTTCATGTTATTTTGGAAAACATTTTATTGTAAGATTATTTAAAAATAAATATCAGTTACACGTAACGACTAATATTCTGAAAGGATTTTTTTTAATAGGGTCGTAAAATCGAAGTGCAGCAAATCAATTGGCTAAAAAGAATGTGCTCAGCGGAGTAGAGTGTGATTCAACGGATGGTTATTTAATGGACGATGTCTCATTCCACGATTGGTCTATAAGAAGTACAACAAATCAATTGGGCCCTAATAAATGCAGCAAATCAATCGGCCAGCAAGAATGCTCTCAATGAAGAGTATGCGATTCAACGGATGCACATTTAATGAACAACATGTCACTCCACGATTAAATTGTAAGTAGTCTATGCTATTTCGGAAAATATTTTATTGCAAGATTGAACTGTAATACGTGCACTCCACAATTGGGCCGTTATAATTAGGTGCATTAAAATAATTAGGCTGTAATTAGTGTAACAAATCAATTGGGACAACATGGTACTTCACGAGTGCATCGAATCAATCGTCCAACAATAAAGCTCTCAACGGCGAGGAGTGTGATTCAACAAATGCCCATTTAATGGACAACGTGATATTCTACGATTAGGCCATAAAAAGTCCATGTTATTTCGAAAAGCATTTTATTACAAGATTATTTAAAAATAAATATCAGTTATAAGTAACACCTCAAATTTTGAAAGATTTTTTTTTTCTTAATTGGGCCGTAAGAATCGAAATGAAGCAAATCAATTGGGTACGTAGAAAGAATATGCTAAGAGGAGAAGAGTGTGATTCAACGAATGCTCATTTAATGGACGATGTGGTACTCCACGATTGGTCGGTAAGAAGTGCAACAAATCAATTTGGCCCTAATAAGTGCAACAAATCAATTAGTCAGCAAGAATGCTCTCAGTGAAGAATAAGCGATTCAACGGATGCCATTCAATGGATAACATGTCACTCCATGATTGAGCTGTAAGAAATCCATGCTATTTTGGAGAATATTTTATTACAAAATTGGGTCGTAATAAGTGCAGCAAAGCAATTGGGACAATGTGACACTCCATGATTGGACCGTAATAAGTGCAGGAAATCAATTGGGCCATAATAAACGCAGGAAATCAATCGTCCAGCAAGAATTCTCTTAGCGGAGAGGAGTGTGATTCAACGAATGCCTATTTAATGGACAACGTGACACTCCACGATTGGGTCATAAGAAGTCCATTTTATTTTGAAAAATATTTTATTGCACGATTATTTAAAAATAAATATCAAGTATAAGTAATGCCTCAAATTTTGAAAGAAATTTTTTCTTAATTGGACCGTAAGAATCAAATTGCATCAAATGAATTGGTTAGAAAGAATGTGCATAGTGGAGAGTGTTATTCAATGGATGTCCATTTAATGAACGATATGGCACTCCATGATTGGTCTGTAAGAAGTACAACTAAACAATTGAGCCCTAATAATTGTAGCAAATCAATCGGCCAAAAAGAATGCTCTCAGGGAAGAGTAGTGCGATTCATTATAGCTACTACAGTGATTTCACTAGCAGTTACAGTGAAACCATTGTAGTAGCTATAATGGTCCCACACAGATCTTGAAACTGTATGTTTTGTAGAAATCGGGTGAAGTTATATAAACAATGACAGTTTGATAAATTTGGTAACTTACCATAGCTATTTTAGTCTTTTATTAATCAAAAGATCCATTACAATTAATATATTGAAATGTGGACCTATGTTTAGAGAAAAAGGTTGTCGGGCCCTATCCTAAAAAAAAACCGTTAAAAATGATTGTTTGCTATCCGCTCCTATATATAGTAGTGATACATTGCGGCCGGCGAACGTGCGGTACCCCCTTCGGGGGTTTGGGCAGCAAAAAATCAATTATGGTGTCAATCTTCCCACCCAAACTCACCCATATTCGACCAAAGCTTGACCCCATCTCTCTCCCACAACTCTCTCCTCCTCTCGACGATATCCCTCGCATTGCACTCCTCCTTCGAATGCTCAAGGAAAACCGGGAGCAACTTTCTCCACTCCAATAACACCATCATCTTCTTGATGCTATACGAGTTCGAGAATGATCCTCGAATGAGCACCACAACCCCATAGGCGGTCGCATCAATCGTCGTCCTCAACATGCTGTGGGCGCGGACATTCCAACACTGTCTCCGGTTTGAGATAAAGCATGACATGCCCTGCATTTCAAACTCAGTGCGGAGCCACTTGACAAAGCAGAGCAGCGGTGGATCTGGACACACATATCGAGGTATACGCAATAGCTCCTCATCCTGGCATAAAGGGTCACTACGTCGAGGTGCAGCTCGAGATCCGAGCTAGCACGAGACCCATAGCCCCAGCTAGGATTTGAAGAATCGGTTTTGGAGATTCCCATGCTCAAGAGGTGCTCGGAGGAAGGTCTGAATAAGGAGAGGGGTGGGGTGATGTGAGCAGCAATGGTCGTCCGCCGTCCATCACTGTCGCCATCTACCAATAATGTCGTCTGCCGCCCGCTCGTCTTCTTATGGATTAGTGGTAGGGGTTTGGTTTTTTTTTTTTGAGAATCCATCTCTGGGAATGAGGTAGGGGTTTGGTTTTGAAAGGAGAGAAACCAATCTATTAATATACAATCATTTTAATCTGAAAACTTGTATCTCAAAAGCCAATAATAATAAGAGCACTAAATACATACTATAGACAGAAAAAGAGCCTTATTTGCCTCTTACTTGTCATTTAAAAGAGAAGAAAGGACCTTAATTACATCCATTGATAGCTCGACGTCCCAACACCGTCTCCGGTTTGAGATAAAGCATGACACGCCCTGCATTTCAAACTCAGCACGGAGCCACTTTACAAAGCAGAGCAGCGGCGGATCTGGACACACATACCGAGGTATACGCAACAGCTCCTCATCCTGGCATAAAAGGGTCACTACGTCGAGGTGCCGCTCGAGATCCGAGCTAGCACGAGACCCATAGCCCCAGCTAGGATTTGAAGAATCGGTTTCGGAGATTCCCATGCTCGAGAGGTGCTCGGTGGAAGGTCTGAATAAGGGGAGGGGTGGGGTGATGGGAGCAGCAATGGTCGTCCGCCGCCCATCACTGCCGCCATCTACCAATAATGTCGTCTGCCGCCCGCTCGTCTTCTTATGGAATAGTGGTAGGGGTTTCATTTTTTTTTTTTGAGAATCTGTCTCTGGGAATGAGGTAGGGGTTTGGTTTTGAAAGGAGAGAAACCAAACTATTAATATACAGCCATTTTAATATAAAAACTTGCATCTCAAAAGCCAATAATAATAAGAGCACTAAATAGATACTATAGACAAAAAAAGAGCCTTATTTGCCTCTTACTTATCATTCAAAAGAGAAGAAAGGACCTTAATTACATCCATTAATAGCTCTCAAGGAGGTAAGTCGGGTGAAGGAATGAAAATTGAGCTGATTCTAAGGAAAATCAGGAGAAGGAATGGAGGCAGGGTTTAAATGGCCTCTTACTTGCTATTCAAAGAGAATAAGCCAAGTGACCTTAATTATAGCCATTGATAGCTCTGCGTGAGGGAACTCAGGTGGAGAGGAGATGGAGATCGGGTGGGATTGACTTCCAATTTGGAGCTGATGGCGTCGATTCCGCTCACTGAGCAGTAGGAGGGAAGAGGAGAGGAAAATCTGGTGGTGATCAGGATTTAAGATTGTTGGATGCAATGGACGGCTAAGATCGGGTGGTTTATCCCCCGGCGTGAATGTTCACATGGTTTTAAATCAGAGTTTCGGGCCAGGCTTCGGGCTCTGGGTGGAGACCCTAGCCCAGTTCATATGATCGTTGGGCCGGGTTTCGTGCCACTGAGCTTTTTTTACACCCCTAGTCTCATTTAATACGCTGCTGCCGAAAATCGTGCACCCGACATTGTAAGTTTCAGCGAAGGAGCTACTGTAGTGAGTCGGTTGGAGATGCTCTTAGTGCCATGCCTCAGTGAATAATTGGATGAATTAAATAAAGTGCGGGCTAGGAGCATATATTTATTTTCCTTGTATAAATTTCGGCCCAGCTAGAGTCCTATTGACCTGGGCCGACCAAGCCCGATTTGACCAAATTTTGGGTAGAGTTAATTTGGGCCTAGGTTTGGCTGGGCTCAAACATTCAAAAGCCCAAATATATTATGGGCCCAGTATGGACAACACTAACCTAGGTCAAAGTACAAAATAAAGTCTGAATTATAAAGTTTTCAATTTAATTTATGTAGTGTAAATAAAATTCTATAGACATCTACTTTACAAATATCATAATGCACATTATTTTCTTCTTTCCTTTCGTTGTGTGACGAAGAACAAAGATTTTAGGCATAACTGGTGCTAGAAGTTCGGGCTTAATTTGGGCCGGGTTTGGACTCAGACTTCATAAAACAGTTTCAGTCCGAGTTTGGACTAACCAAAAATATTGGGCTTCAAGTCCGAGTTTGGACTCATGCCCGGGATGAGTTTGGGTACACAATCACAAGTTCAGTCCGGGCTCGGACTTGAAGTGGCCTGACTTACCTGACCTATTTCCAACTAAGTTGTACATGGGCTCGGGTGGGGCCCAATTTGGGCTTACGTTGGGCATAATTAGCTTGGGTTTTTTGGGTCGGGTTGGGCTTGAACATTCAAACTCGATTGTCCCATGGACCGATTAGGGGCTGCCACTAATCCGGCCCAAAGGTCAAACCGTAGCCCAATTTATTTTATTTTTACTTTTAATATATGACAAGCACACAACTTTACACACATCTACTTCGCAAATATCAATGTCTTAGAATTCAAGGACATCATTTCATATATATATATATATATATATATATATATATATATATATATATATATATATATATATATATATATATATATATATATATATATATATATATATATATATATATATATATATATATATATATATATATATATATATATAAGGGAATGCTTAGGCGCGGTATGCGGTCCGCAGCTGTCCGATGCACTGGCCGCATACATCCGATGCACAGAGTGGTGCATCAGACGACTGCGGATTGCGGACGGCACAGGCCGCAGATCGTACCTAAGCATTTCCTGTATAGAAAAAATTATAAAGTTTTAGTTATATATCGTGTTAAAAGTTTGGGCTAAATCTAGTCTGATTTGGACTTCATAAAAAAATTTCGGACCGAGTTTGGACCATGTCAGAAAATTTTAATTTGGACTGAGTTTAGGGTCTAGACACGGTAGATCCGAGAAGACCCATTTAAAATTCAACGGATTGTGTTGTGTCGGATTGGGACGGGTCGGGCCAGGTCTAACCGCAATCCGATACTGTAGTATATAGGCTAATATTGTTGTATGTAGTACCAGTGGGTCTTATCAGGTTAAGTCGGATCGGGTCTTCTGAATAGACCCGTGTGAGACACGACACGAACATGACCGACACGACCCATTGCCACCCCTTCTATAGAGTAATGTTATATAGCCAACTCGTTTGCAAACTTTTGGATGCCAACTCCATGTGATGTGGAGTGCTTTCTGTGAGATCATTGGGTGATGAGTCAAAAGCTTGGTGATAGCTTAGGTTTAAAGTTAGAATGGCCCTTTTTATTTATACGGATTTTACATACACCCACCTGACAAATATTGATATTATAAATAACCCCCTAACTCATTGAGTTTTATAAATAACTCCCTCATATACCTCGATTTTTTGCAAAAACACTCATATGCATAACTTTATGATTGTTTTACCTCAAACACACTGGTGCTCAGGCACGCCACCGTCGTTGGGGGGAGGATGAGGATGGTGACAAGAAGGAAGGACGATGACGACATGTGCACAGACATCGACTGCGACGACGTGGACAAAGACCGAGTAGTCTAAGGGTAAAATGTTAAAAAAAATTGATTACATGGTCTTTTTTGCAAGAGTAATATTATTTACCCCGAAGGTTTGTCCCGAATTCGACAGCCCGAAAGACGTGGCAGGCTGGCAGCGTGCAACTGGTGCTGTTAAAGATTTTAAAATCGCTAGTAGGTTTCAGCCACCAGTTGCACGTTGCCACATCCTTCGGGCCGTCGAATTTGGGACAAACCTTCAGGCTGAATAGTATTACTCTTTTTGCAAAAGTCAATATATGTCAGGAAGTTATTAATAAAACTTAAAAGTCAGGGGGTTATTCATAATCTCAATATTTGTCAGGTAGGTTTATGCAAAAATCCCTTATTTATTTGGTGGGAAAGGATCGCTTTCAATTAACAAATAATCCATCTTATCATTTTTAGGGGGGACTTTGTGATCCATCCTTTTAATGAACTTTCATTTACATTAAGAGCATACAAAACTTTCCTATTGAGAGTGGTCACAATTCAAAGTTTTATTTTAAAAGGTCCAGTAGGTGGTAAAATGACTCATATGTTATTCCATTAACCTCTAGTTAAAGCGATTTCAGAATACAACAAAAAAAATTCAGAATTCTAAAAATTGGTCATGTTGTGAAACTCTAATCCTACTTCTATACCCTAAATAGTGAACGCTAGACCTAACCCTAACCCTAATTTTATACTCTAAATATTGAACCCTAACCCTAACCCTAATTCTACACACCTAACAGTCAACCCTAAACCCTAAATCTAAACCTAGCCCAAATCATTATAGTTGCTACAATAATTTCATTATAGCGGCTACAGTAAAATCATTGTAGTGCTACAGTGAAATCACTGTAGCAACATTGCAGCTATAGTAAGTCTGGTGATTATTAGATGGGAGAGTGTTTCATAGATAGTTTTGGCATTTTAAAATATCAAATCATAAAAAACGGTTGAAAATGGGACCTCTTATGCGGGTAATTAGATGTACATTATTAGCTCTTAATCTAAACCCATTTCGTGGACTTCATGTAAACATATACTATTTGATGGACAATGAAAACCAATATTATTACAATGGACTTACACCTAACTACCCCTTGCTTTTACGCTATTTTCTTAATTTTATTAAAGTAGGATATTTTAACTAAAAAAGAATATAGTATGAAGTTGAAATTTATATTGTTTCTTGGTAATTAAAGAGCAAGCATAGAAAGATAACATGTCATTTCAAGTAGTGTAGAATCAAACCTGTATCGACGTAATCTTGGGTTTCAAAACCCTAGCAACTGGGGGGGAGGGGGGCGTCTTCACAAAGAGAGAGAAAATGTGTGAGTGAAATAGCACGAGAGAGAGAGAGAGAGAGAGAGAGAGAGAGAGAGAGAGAGAGAGAGAGAGAGAGAGAGAGAGAGAGAGAGAGAGAGAGAGAGAGAGAGAGAGAGAGAGAGAGGGTACACGACCAATAGGATGATCAAGAAGTAAGGGAGTAATTTCTCTCTTTTTTTTCATAAAAATTAGAAAAATCGTCCCTAATATCTGCGATGGGTGATTCCCACTGTTATAACCACAAGGAGAGCGATTGTGGTCGCATATCGATGGCAAAGCATTTACCCCCATTCCAATTATCTCATACCATGTTCTCCCTTCCCATCACACCTCATCCTCCCCCTTCTATACCCCATCCCTTCCGAACCTCTATACCCCATCACCTTCTCGGCGACACGTTTGTGGGTGCAAAAATTGTACCGGACCAGATCAGAGCAGCATGGGCCCGCGCAACGGCCCAAATGGGTAAGCCCGCCTGGGCTCACATTGGCCCACTCTACGAGGCTCGCAGATCAAGCCCTACCCCTTATTGGGCCCGAACAACGGCCCAATAAGGGCCCAGCAAGGAGGCCCAGAACCAGTGCCACGTCATCAGCGCCACATCATCACTGCCATATCGGGCAAGTGCCTACGCTATAAAAGGACCCCCAAGGCATCCAGGAGAGAGGTTGGTCATTCGATCAGAGGAAGAGAGGATCCAGAGCCAGAACCAGAGCCCTCTATTCTCCTCACCTTGTTCTCTTCTAGTTGCTCCGTGCAACCCTACTGTACGAAGCTTCTCTCGGCCTGTCGAGAGAACGCTCAACCCTTTATATTCAAATTATAGTGAAGATTAGGTGGCACCTCTCGCCCGGAGACATAGGTCGTAAGGCTGAACTCCGTCACCAATCCTTGTGTCATCGCTCTTTATTCTCTCTATCTATTCTCCCATCTCTCTAACTCTACAAACAATCCAATTCAATCAAGGCTGTGGGGGCGGGATTCTCGATCAAGGCGGCTCGGAAATTTCCCCCCACAATCTTTGGCGCCGTCTGTGGGATCTAGATAGAGGTCTTACCCACACCTCTACCGACTCCTATTCAGCTTGTGGTGACGAGCCACAAGTCCTCCTCCAAATCAACCTCAAAGCCTTCATCACGCCGACATCAACACGCTCAATGGTGAAGGCCAGCACCAACCCACCAAAGGCGGGTGCTAAACGAACGAACGATATACTGATCGAAGAAGAACAAGAAGTCTCGGTTGCAACCAACCGAAGAAATGTTCGGGAACGACTAGGGCCGCAAGGCAGCCTACCAGAAGGGCACAGCGATCGGCGAGACCCATCATCCCCGAGGCGTCGGTCCGGCAAAGAACCTGCTATTCAAGGGAACGAGCCTCAGGCTACATACGAGATCTCGGCTGCTGACTTCCAGCTGCTAAATCTCATCAAGAAGAATGCGGCCCTCGAACAAGAGAGAGACTCCTTGAAGAAAGCAGCTGAGAAGGCGGGGGTTATGATCCTCAACTCTCCCGCTGCGACTGAAGGCCCACTGAAGACTCACCCAGTTGTGAGTCATCACCTCGAAGAACCAAGGAGGGCTCATGCCGAAAAGCATCAGGTATCTACACAAGCACCAAGGCAAACGGTGTGGGATCGCCTCGACGTCAACGGTGCGCCCAACTATCGTGGAGAAGGATCACCTCAGTCAACAGGGTTCACTAGACATTCTATCCCTTCGCACACGAGAGCAACAGATGCCCGCGAGCTGCTCAACCGACTAAGGCATACTGCCGACGTGGGACGCCGCCATCAAGACCGTAGGCAACTAATCACCTCGGTGGGGCCACTGTATCCCAAGGTTCTTGCAACACCATTTCCTATGGGTTGGCGAACACCGAACCTACCAAAGTTCAACTACATCCAGGGAGACCCTGCTCTCCATATCTTAGCCTACAAGCAGGCCCTGACGCCCTACGAATATGAGAACCATGTTCTCTGCCGTATGTTTGCGGGAAGCCTCGAGGGACCTGCCCTCGACTGGTACTACACACTGCCTACCGGTATGGTGGCCACATTCAAAGAGTTGGCTGAACTCTTCATGGACCATTATCGGCTAAACTTAAAGCCGAAAAAGAGGCTGGATACACTCTACCAGCTGAAGATGGGCTCCGACGAGTCTCTAAGGAGCTTCACGATGAGGTTTCGTAACGAGCATTCTGAGCTCACCGGTCGCTCCTATAATGAGGAGGCCATCATGCTGGCATTCCAGAATGCTATCCGGCCAGAGCTCCACGTCTACACCGACTTTATCCGGCACCCTCCCAATAACTTGGAAGCGATGTTCAAGCGCGTACAACGGGAGATAGAGGTGGAAGACAATCAGCGGGCCAGAAGACTGCGCGAGCCCCGCGAGTCTCGTGACTCCCGACATAAGAAAGATGATGAAGCTCCGAATGAAGCACACTACAAGAAGTCTGCCCATGCCGCGTCCGACCAAAAGGTGCAGGCCAAAAGGTACAATGAAGATCCGAAAGCCCCTCCAGCAAAAAAGAGGCGAACTCCAAGGGAGCAAAGGGTGTTCACTGAGTTGAACACCTCCATTGAAGACATCTTCGCCTATCTACAGAACGAGCCCTTTTGCAAGTGGCCACAGCCTCTCCCTCCAAATTCCGACCAGGCGGGAGATACGACGGCCTACTGTGAGTTTCATCGTAGCCATGGCCACACAACCTCTACATGTCGGAAGCTAAAGCATCACATTGAAGACCTGATCCAAGAAGGGCGGCTCGATGGCTACCTCGCTAATAAGGAACCAGGTCGAGAGTAGGAGAGGTTGCAGCAGTGGAGAAAAGAAAGTCAATGTAATACGTGGATGCATAATCGTAACGTCCGCGGGGCAACCTCTGAAAAAGTGTAACTGCAACTTTGTTATATCAATAAAGTATCTTTTTTTCTCAAAATCAAATCTCTCGAAGTTCGATTCCGCCCATTCGAGTCAGAAGCTCGAAGGCAATTCGGCTACGCCCTCTCGAGGCTAAAGTCCGATAAAAGGCTCCTGGCAACCCAGGTCAACCAAAGACCTTCGATTCCGCCCGTTCAAGTCGGAAGCTCGAAGGCAATTCGGCTACGCCCTCTCGAGGCTAAAGTCCGATAAAAAGGCTCCTGGCAACCCAGGTCAACCAAAGACCTTCGATTCCGCCCGTTCAAGTCGGAAGCTCGAAGGTAATTCGGCTACGCCCTCTCGAGGCTAAAGTCCGATAGAAAGGCTCCTGGCAACCCAGGTCAACCAAAGACCTTCGATTCTGCCCATTCAAGTCGGAAGCTCGAAGGCAATTCGGCTACGCCCTCTCGAGGCTAAAGTCCGATAAAAAGGCTCCTGGCAACCCAGGTCAACCAAAGACCTTCGATTCCGCCCATTCAAGTCGGAAGCTCGAAGGCAATTCGGCTACGCCCTTTCGAGGCTAAAGTCCGATAAAAAAGCTCCTGGCAACCCAGGTCAACCAAAGACCTTCGATTCCGCCCATTCAAGTCGGAAGCTCGAAGGCAATTCGGCTACGCCCTCTCGAGGCTAAAGTCCGATAGAAAGGCTCCTGGCAACCCAGGTCAACCAAAGACCTTCGATTCTGCCCATTCAAGTCAGAAGCTCGAAGGCAATCCGGCCACGCCCTCTCGAGGCTAAAGTCCGATAAAAAGGCTCCTGGCAACCCAGGTCAACCAAAGACCTTCGATTCCGCCCGTTCAAGTCGGAAGCTCGAAGGCAATTCGGCTACGCCCTCTTGAGGCTAGAGTCCGATAAAAAGGCTCCTGGAAACCCAGGTCAACCAAAGACCTTCGATTCCGCCCATTCAAGTCGGAAGCTCGCAGGCAATTCGGCTACGCCCTCTCGAGGCTAAAGTCCGATAAAAAGGCTCCTGGCAACCCAGGTCAACCAAAGACCTTCGATTCCGCCCGTTCAAGTCGGAAGCTGAAAGGCAATCCGGCTACGCCCTCTCGAGGCTAAAGTCCGATAAAAGGCTCCTGGCAACCCAGGTCAACCAAAGACCTTCGATTCCGCCCATTCAAGTCAGAAGCTCGAAGGCAATTCGGCTACGCCCTTTCAAGGCGAAAGTCAGATAAAAATGCTCCTGACAATCCAGGTCAAGCTAAACTATCAAGTATACTTATCCGAGGCGAAGAGAATAAGTCCAAGGCAAACGTCGCCGCTTTGACATGCACCAAGTTTAAGGAGACATCCTTGGCACTCGAAGACAAAGTCCTAGGCGACCAACGCCTTGGCACTCGACAAGCACAAGGCACAGCCCTTGGCACGCGAAGAAAAAGTCCGAGGTGACCAATGCCTCGGCACTCTACAAGCCCAAGGCCCAGCCTTGGGCACTTGAAGACAAAGTCCGAGGCGACCAGCGCCTCGGCACTCTACAAGCCCAAGGCCCAGCCTTTGGCACTCGAAGACAAAGTCCGAGGCAACCAGCGCCTCGGCACTCTACAAGCCCAAGGCCCAGCCTTTGGCACTCGAAGACAAAGTCCGAGGCAACCAGCGCCTCGGCACTCTACAAGCCCAAGGCCCAGCCCTTGGCACTTGAAGACAAAGTCCGAGGCGACCAGCGCCTCGGCACTCTACAAGCCCAAGGCCCAGCCCTTGGCACTCGAAGACAAAGTCCGAGACGTCGTCGCCGACGTATTGGTATTCGATCAAAAGTCCAAGCTTAGTCTTGTCACTCAGGTCCAAGCATGAGATTATCACTGGCCATCACCTTTTTTCGACGACTAACGGTTCCAAACCGGTCAGGGGGTGGTTGGTCTGACTCTGTCAGTGCGTGTCTCCACACTGGAGCAGTCGACGGTGGGTAACACGGGATAAAATGGTGCTTCCTTGATCCTAGCCAAGTCAACACCCTCACGTGACCGTAGTACCTGGTGAATACAGTAACCAGGTGCGGTAATACATTGGGTGAAGACCGGCTGGCCATCATGCGGCGTCATCTTAGATTATCTCTAAGAAACCCCTCCGAATATAGCATTGTCCCTCGCCAACATCCCCGCGCACCAGCATTTTACCGAAAAAGTGTCGGTTTCAAATGGGGCTGAAATTCGAAAAATACACTATTTTCAATACCGACACTTTTTGGCCTCTTCTAGCAGCCCCTCCTCGGTTTCGCACAAAACCCGAGTGGGGAGGGGGTGACGGCACACCATCAGCACACCCCTCGGTTTTGTCAGAAAACCGAGAGGGGGTGCGTGTCGGCATCAACAAGCAACCCTCCCTCGGTTTCGCACAAAAACCGAGTGGGGAAGGGGTGACGGCACACCATCAGCAGCACACCCCTCGGTTTCGTCAGAAAACCGAGAGGGGGTGTGTGTCGGCATCAACAAGCAACTCCCCCTCGGTTTCGCACAAAAACCGAGTGGGGAGGGGGTGACGGCACACCATCAGCACACCCCTCGGTTTTGTCAGAAAACCGAGAGGGGGTGCGTGTTGGCATCAACAAGCAACCCTCCCTCAGTTTCGCACAAAAACCGAGTGGGGAAGGGGTGACGGCACACCATCAGCAGCACACCCCTCGGTTTCGTCAGAAAACCGAGAGGGGGTGTGTGTCGGCATCAACAAGCAGCCCTCCCTCGGTTTCGCAGAAAAACCAAGTGGGGAGGGTGCGACGGCACACCATCAGCAGCCCACCCCTCGGTTTCGATAGAAAACCGAGAGGGGGGGTGCTCGGCGCCATCTAAACTTATTAGGCAATCCAATTCGAGAGGCATTCGCACACAAGGATCAGCCAAAGACGAAGAGTTATCTTCCATTGGGATTGGTTGAATAGCATCTTCACCTAACCTATTGAGTTGGCCGTACAAACTTCACAAGCAAAATTCCTCCTCCTTATCTGGGGGTGGACTCGTGGTAACCGCCGCATCATCACTAGGGCCCGACTGCAGTCCCTAGTGAATACAGTAACTAGGTGCAGTTGGGTGTCGAACAGAGACGGATGAGTTACCGCGTATCGATGCCTCTTCAAGACGCGCGTAGGACACTCGGCCAACGCGTTCTTTAGAGTCATCTCTTTATGAAGGTGATTACCGGAAAAGTTACTCGTCAAGGTATATGATGTTTCACGTCCACTTTGACCGTTTTTTCAGCGCCTACACAACGGCACCTTATACGCATTCATCCGACGCATATATGAAAAGTTATGGCTGTCGAAAGTTTTCAAAGTCTTTTTCTCCGAATACATGCATTGGAAATATCACACGCAAAGCATGATGGAACCTTATGTGCATTGATCCGACACTCGCACGAAAGGACATGGTGGCCGAAAGAGTTTGAAGCCTTCCCCTGGGACGGTCGGATAGACAACCAGAAATCAACTCGTCACTAGCTACCTCGCAATCCCGCTTGCCACAACAACGAAGGACTCTTTCATACCCTCAACTTGGCTCGCAAAGCTCCTCGCTCAGGGCAAAGCCTTCCCCCGCATCTGCACGCTCTCCAAGTGGTGGCGGCCGTCTTTGGCGACGCCAACTCATCCATACGAGCAGCCGCACACTCCATCACGCTGCGTGATGCCAACTCCTCCATGCGAGCCTCTCCTCGTAGCCGACCGAGATAACGCGGAGGGGGTCAGACGAACCGAGCCCCCTCCCATCACGCGCGTGTCACTCCTTGCAACGCCCCCTCGCTTAGTCACAGAAGCTCTATCCTCCGGGAGTGCTCCTTCACGCGGCAATAGTCAGGCCGACGGCTGGTGCGGACAAGGGCGGATAGCGCTGAGGTGCGCGGGCTGACGCGTGACCCACACGCCCCAGCCTCCTCCCGATCTCGGAGGAGAGGAAAGCATCGACGCAAGCGTAGCGCACCTGATCCCAGTTCAGACAGACGCTGTCCCATTGGCTCATGGTCACCCTCCTCGGCTTCTCCACGCGGACCCCCCATCACCTCCACCGCCAGCCCCGCGAGGCCCGTCTGCTTCAGCTCCTGTCGGCCCATCCTCTCCGCGGCCAAACCCCGCAGGTCCACCGTGTTGACCACGCTCAGGCCCTGCTCGTCCAAGATCTTCTCGGTGTCCTCGTCGATCCCGACGGCCACGAACGTGAAGCGCTCGTCGGATACGAAGTCGGAGAGCGGGGCAGGGAGGTAGTCGGCGTAGAGGAGTTGGAAGACGAGGCAGCGGCGGCCGACGCAGAGCTGGAGGACGGCGACGGGGTTCTGGGCGGGGCTGTAGCCGGGGCGCCACTCGACGACGAGGCTAGAGAGGCGACGGCGGTGGATGTGGAGGGTCTCGTTGAGCCAGTCCTCGACTTCAGCGCCTGAGGACGTCACGGTGGTGAAGATCGCGTCGCCGTCGAGCGTGACGCTGAAGGTCGACTCCGTGAGCTGTTGAATGTTCATCGATATCTTTCTCCGCCTGGAAGAGGAAAGAGAGAGACAGAAGAGGAAAGGAGGAAAGAGAGAGAGAGAAAGGAAAGGGCTCAGCGGGCTGCTCTCTCACGCCCTCACGTGAATGCAAGCCTTGATCCCAGTGTCTTTCTTTATGAGGAGATTGTGGCGAGGGCTCAGCGGGCTGCTCTCTCACGCCCTCACGTGAATGCAAGCCTTGATCCCAGTGTCTTTCTTTATGAGGAGATTGTGGCGCGGGCTCAGCGGGCTGCTCTCTCACGCTCTCACGTGAATGGAAAGCAGAGAATGGAAAGAGAGAGAGAGAGAAAGGAAAGGGAGAGAGAGAGAGCGACGTTTGCTCTCATCCGAGTCAAAGCCAAAGAAGGAATAAAGAGAAAAGATATTCCCTCACCAAACGGGTCTCGGTACCCTCTCGGTAACCACTCGGTATGCTCTCGGTACCCACTCGGTATGCACTCGGTACCCTCTCGGTATCCACTCGGTCGAAAAACGCACTGCCTTTTCGGAAACACCCCCATGCAAAACCGAGACTTTTTGACTTGCACCAAAAGGGTCTCGGTAACCACTCGGTATGCTCTCGGTACCCACTCGGTATGCACTCGGTACCCTCTCGGTATCCACTCGGTCGGAAAACGCACTGTTTTTTCAGAAACACCCCCTCGCAAAATCGAGACTTTTTGGCTCGCGCCAAAAAGGGTCTCGGCATCGGCGGAAGAAGGCTCTGCTAATACGAACCGCGGCACCGACAACCCTCGCCAACCGCGCCAGGATCCTAAAGATTTTGCACCTTGGAATCCCAGCCGACCCAGGGGGTCCTGACCCGACTGGGAGGGGGTAACTGTGGGTGCAAAAATTGTACCGGACCAGATCAGAGCAGCATGGGCCTGCGCAACGGCCCAAATGGGTAAGCCCGCCTGGGCTCACATTGGCCCACTCTACGAGGCTCGCAGATCAAGCCCTACCCCTTATTGGGCCCGAACAACGGCCCAATAAGGGCCCAGCAAGGAGGCCCAGAACCAGTGCCACGTCATCAGCGCCACATCATTCCTGCCATATCGGGCACGTGCCTACGCTATAAAAGGACCCCCAAGGCATCCAGGAGAGAGGTTGGTCATTCGATCAGAGGAAGAGAGGATCCAGAGCCAGAACCAGAGCCCTCTATTCTCCTCATCTTGTTCTCTTCTAGTTGCTCCGTGCAACCCCACTGTACGAAGCTTCTCTCGGCCTGTCGAGAGAACGCTCAACCCTTTATATTCAAATTATAGTGAAGATCAGGTGGCACCTCTCGCCCGGAGACGTAGGTCGTAAGGCCGAACTCCGTCACCAATCCTTGTGTCATCGCTCTTTATTCTCTCTATCTATTCTCCCATCTCTCTAACTCTACAAACAATCCAATTCAATCAAGGCTGTGGGGGCGGGATTCTCGATCAAGGCGGCTCGGAAATTTCCCCCCACAACGTTCACCACAGCATACCCCCGACGCCTGACTCCTCCGCTGTCCACTACTGACGCTTGCGCCTGCATCTCCGACACCCATCTCTAACATCGATGCCTTCCCCTTCCCTTCCTTCCTTCTCCTCCTCCTCATCTTTTTTCATTGCCTAATCCTTCGTTGCATCCACTTCCCCTCCCCGTCCCCAGCATGTTCGATAGTTCAGTGCTGAACATGTTTGACACTGAACTGCTAAACATGCTTAGCAATATTTAGTTGCCAAATATTGTTCAACATATTAGGTAGTTCAATGTCAAAAAATATTCGACACTGAACTAGCGAACATGTTGGGCGACAGAGAGGGTAAGTGAAGGCAACGGCGGCTCCGACGATGGAAAAAGAAGAGGAGGAGGAGATGGGAAGGGAGGCGATGAGGAGGAGGAGGAGAGGTGGTGGAGTTCTAATGGTGGGGAAGTAGGAGGGGAAGGGAAGAAAAGGAGGGGAATAGGAGAAAGAAGGTGGAGGAGAGATGATGGCGGCTCCGATGGTGGGGAAGGAGGAGAGACGGTGGCGGCTCCCGCAGTGGGGAAGGAGGAAGGAGGCGGCGATCAAGGTGTGGTATGAAAGAGGTATAG
>OX393551.1:18701210-18758710 GCA_947650365.1 Chamaelirium japonicum | reverse complement strand
GTCTGATGCACTGCTGCGTGCATCGCATGCACGCAGCGCGTGCATCAGATGGCTGCGGTGCGATGCCGCACGCACCGCATGCCGCATTTTAGCATACCCCTATATATATATATATATATATATATATATATATATATATATATATATATATATATATATATATATATATATATATATATATATATATATATATATATATATATATATATATATATATATATATATATATATATATATATATATATATATATATATATATATATATATATATATATATATATATATATATATATATATATATATATATATATATATATGGTTATTTAAGCAGATGTGGGTACTACATTAGACACTTTCTCTCTACGCATTATATTATAGAATGGTGTGAGCATTTGCAAGCTACTCCGGCCTCTGTGTGCAGCCCCCCCCCCCCCTAATTGTTCCATCACCTTTCTATTTTAAAATTAAATCAGTGTCTAAAAATCAATGGAGTATATTTAACAATGTGTTCTCTCCTCCTATAAACCATTTCTCCAAACCTTCATGTGCATGTGCAATGCACACATACCTAATACTACTTTAGGCACTATCTATAATATGCAACAAACAAAGCATTATATGTTAAAAGCCCTTAACGTATTCGCCCCGAACCACGATATCATCGTGGTTCGGGGTCCGACCATCGACTTATGTTATTTTCGCTCTTTTGGACGGTTTCGAATTGTTGAGATCTACAGATCACCGAGAGAACCCCATGAGGCACGTATCATAAGGCTAGGGTTGGGTGATCAAACAGGTGGGGACAAGTGTCGATGGCTGGATCCTGAACCATGGTGATTCCATGGTTCGAGACGACTATTTTAAGTCATTTGATTATGTATACCTAGCCTCATCTGTGGAAGCACCCTAGAGAAGTAATAAACAGTCAAAGACCTACCAGAATCTTAATAGGGGTGGAATGAAGGATTGATGGATTGCCCTACGTACAATGGGGAGCCGAGGAGAGAGAAACATCGACATGGCCCTCTGATGCAAGCTAATATGTGTGCTTTCATTATGTAGCATTCAAGTGTGATGTGTCAAGTTCGCCCAATTAATCCAAATATGTTGTTTGCTGAATTTCTAAAACGAAAATAGATATTCCACCAATTTAAATTATAAAATCAACATTTTTATAATGCAATACTTTAATTAGGAAGAGTATCCAACCATTGATGTATTCAAGAACAATAAATAAGCTTTTGTATTAAAAGAGTTTATTGGTGGCAATAGACAAGTCTAAACATCCACGAATAACAATGACAAGTTGATAAAAGAAATAAGGATCTAATAAGAAAAGCAATAGTGAGTTAAAACCAACCAAAATAGGACCTCGATGAAATGAATAGTATATGCCGCAAGATGGATAATGAATTTTAGTACCTTGGCCAATATTCGGGTGCCAGAATCCTTGCCAGATGATGCTCTTGGATGAAATGATGGTGGGATAGAAGGTGGACTAGAAGATCGGGATAAGAGGCGAGATGAAACTTGATTCACGAGTAGTGGTTCAAGTGCAAAAATCATTTACTTTGGAGAGAAAGAAGAGATAAAAATAGGGTGAAAAAAAAGATGGTTTTGGGAAAAGATCAAGATAGGAGCAAGATGAAATAAAGGGGAGGAGGATACAAAGAGATATCTTTTCTTTCATAGGATTTTCTTCTCAAAATTATTAACCACCTTCCATCAGATTTTACCCTGATTTATGCGAATAGGGTTTCGAGAGGATCAATAGGAGCTGTTGGATTAGAGGGATGATGGCGCGAGATGCGAGCATAAATAGAAGGGGGTAAAAGAGAGTGAAAGAAAGAAGGAACCAGAGAGAGGGAGGGTTGTGGCCAGATTTTGTACGAAAAAATAGTTGTATGTCTCTCTATGGCATCAGGATTCGTGCCTTGTGGCACGGGCACATATGACGACGGCTAGGGTTTTTTGAAACCTCCTTTGGGATGGTTTCAACTCATCGATTGATTCGTTTATACTATTGTCTATATTAATTTACTATTGAGTTAGTAGGTAAACCCATTAATCGGGTGCATACAACTTATTACCTATGTATAAATAAAAGAAAGTCCATAACTTTTGACCCAACATTCGATCGACACAAATTTGAGACCAAGAGGAAGCTAATAAAGAGTATATCATATCTAATGAAAGAAGAATATTATCGATCGAGTCACCAATTTCTAAGCACAATCCAAAATATAGCAAAACTGGTGCTGACGCGGAAGTCGTCTATATCACCCTCAAACGCTGAACATTAACAATAGAGAAGAAATATATGACCGGTTAACTGCATGTTATCATGTTAGCTAACTGTTGCGAAGGCAACGACTTCGACACTTTAGATTAGCTCGGCGGCTGGCGCGGGCGGTACATCACCTTTGGTTTTTTTGTTTTTTGTTCTTTTTGTTGTGGATTTCTTGTTTCCTTGATGTCTTTCTTCACCCCTTGGTTTGGGGTTTTGCTGTGTCTCTCGCCGATGAGTGAGTCTTGTCTCCGCAGGCGGTGGCCGTTTGTGGTTTCCTGTTCCGGGTTTGGTGGAAATGCCAGTAGTAGCACTTCTCTTGCTGGTCTGGCGGTGTTGTACGTTTCTCGCAAAAGGGTGGTCTCCTTTGCTTGAGGCGGCATGTGGCTCCTTTCGGGATCCGGTTGTGATCCCCCCTTGACGATGAATATAAAAAAAAAAACCGTTGCCGCTCTGCCAAACATTTCGCATGGAGAGCTATGACACAAACAAGATCAAGCGTAATTCAATGGCCACGATCACGAGATTGAAGGGTAGCAACTCTTGCGGTTCTTTGGTTGAGAATTGCAACAATTTTTTTTATACTTTTTCTATATATATAGAAAAGAAAATCAACTGGTAGATAATTGGGGCTGGCAATTTTGAACCACACACAGTAGACCCGACACGAAATTATCAAGTCTGGGTTTGGGTTAAATTCGGGTCATAAACGGGTCGACCATTTTAATAAATGGGTCGGATCCGGGTTTAGGGTCTAGACACGGTAGACCCAAGAAGACCCGTTTAAAATTCAACGGGTCATGTCGGGTCGGGTCTATCCCCGCAATCCGATACTGTAGTTTATAAGATAATACAGTAGTATATAGTAGCAGCGGGTCTTGTCGGGTCAGGTCGATCGGGTCGAGTTGGATCGGGTCGGGTCAACTGAATAGACCTGTGTGGTAAACGGGTATAACGGATCTTATTGGGTCTACCCGTTTATAAACGGGTCGGGTAAGGGTTTAAGGTCTAGACACGATAAGGCCAGTCAAAGGGTAGGGTTGGTCGGGCCTGGTCCTTTGTTTTAGGAGGTAGGCCCTAGCTTGGTTGAAGGGCTAGAAAATGATGAGCCCTAACTCGACCCTTCAAGGGCCAGGGCTAGGACAGAGCCGATCAAGAGCAAAGTTGATATCACTAAGATAAGGATTATCTGACATATCTATTTATTCAGTGAGTTCATTAAGGGTTAAAACTTTTTTTTCTCCCTAAACTACTCATATGCCAGTGCCTTTAGGCTTTTGGCATTAATTTAAAACTCTACTCATTTATTCGTGCGTGAGACTGATAATACACCTTAAAAAGTATTATAAGCTTTATGAGTGTTATATAATACTTCTAATACTAATCTATCCAAACTTAATAAGTCAAATTCATATAGGGTTACAATGAGTGACTGATTAATTACTGATTAGTCCCACTTGGACTTTGATTTAACCTTTTAATAAGTATTATATATATTATATAATTTATGTATATGGAGGATAGGGCCTAGCAGGGCCAGGCCATAAGTTTTCCTGGTCCGACCTCATCTTGGAGGGCTTATGAAAACTACGCCCGGCCTTGACCCTGGCCTTTAGTCCCGAAGCAGGCAAAGCTTTAGAGGGCTTTGGAGGGCCGGACCGAGCAAGGTATCCTCTCCAAAGGGCCAGATTGACAGGCCTAGACACGATTAGTTAAACGGGACGGGTCCAGATTCAAGGGTTTTGGACACGACCCAAAACAAGACACGGCACGAACACAACCCGACACGACCCATTGTCACCCCTCTAGGCAGATTAGGCCTACAATGAGTCAAAAAACTAAGAATTTACACAAATATTTATAACGCAACATTTATGGAAATGAGCTTACTGAGCCCGCTCGGATGGATTCTAGTGCTTATTATCTCTTTAGTTGATGTAATGTAGTGAGTAGGACTTACGAAAAGTATTTATAATACTTTCCGATAATACTTTCTCACTACAGCATTTATTCTGTCTCTACATGATAGAATCTCTCTCTACAAATACATTCTATTTCTCAAAAACATCCCCTCTCTGTAACAATTTCCCACCTCGACATTCATTCTTTCCAATAACATCATCTATATCATATATAACTCGATCACAATATTTATTATCTCTGATTATTTCTTTCCATAGTTTATTGTGTTTAATACTCTATGATATTCTATAACTAGTGTTTTCTATCAACAACATAAATTCTCTTAAATATTCTCTCTCTAAAACATTACAATATTTATATTCTTTCGATAATATTATCGTTCTAAAATATATATTCACACTTTACAACATTCTCTCACTACAACATATATTTTCTTTACAAAATTATCTATAGCATTCTTAGGCTCATGGTTTCATATTTTGACCAACATTATGAAATTTTGGCAAAATATTTCGGTTTTAACCAAGACCGAAATGAAATGAGGGTTGAAAAACAATTTTGGTCCACTTCAATTAATTTCAATTAAAAGTTTGGTCAATTTTGGTTTTGAATTTTGAAACCAGAACTGGAACTATATATTTATGTCCATTTTGATCAATTTCGGTCCATTTCAGTTACAAAACCAAAATTATAAATTTAGATTTCGTTCAAAATTTTGGTTTAAGCATTGACCGAAAGTCGACATGATTATAAAATCTACTCTTTTCAATATTTCTCTCCATCATTCTCTGTGTACAACATTTTCTCTTCTCTCCACAATATTCTCTCTAAAATGCTCTCTCTACAATTTTTCCCTACTACAATAGGAGATCTCGATTAGACCAGAAGTCATTTGAACTCAAATATGCTCGGAGGGCTGCCCCATATGCTTGTGTTTTCAAAAAACAAATCTTGCTTCTAAAAACTGAGAATATCATTACTTCTTTTTATTAGTTTATGAATGTTCGTAAAAAAATTTATAAGTAAAAAAAAATTCGACAAATTTCTTTTAAAAAAATATTTTTTTATTTAAATATATGAAATAAAAGTGTAACCAAACAGACCTTCAGTTTCAACCATCTATAGAAGGCTGGAGTCATCTTTGCATAAGTATGCAAAATGTGAAAGTGATTTCAACCTAACTAGAGATGGCAACGGATCGGACCCTGCCTCTACCCATACCCATTCGGGAAAGGCATGATTTATACCCGACTCATATTCATCCGGGTATAAGTGGGTCCGTACCAGATCCATACCAATTCGGGTTTTGGGTTTTAGCTCGGATTTCAGGTATGAATTGTGTATAATAATATTCTTTCCTTTTTGTCCACTACATGTAATTGTTTGAGGAAAAATCAATGTACCACAATACAATATTTAAATGCTATTATGGTTTTTAATTATATTAGTTTAAGTAGGGGTGGCAATGAGCTGGGTCGGGCCTGGTTGGGGTCGGGTTGAGACATAGATATAAGGGCAAAACACCCAACCCGAACCCGACCCGTTTAATAAACGGGTCAAAAACTTAAACCCAAACCCGACCCGCCTAATAAACTGGTTGACCCGACCCGACCCGTTTAACCCGTTTACTAAATAGGTCGGGTCGTGTCGGGTCGGTTTGGCTCGGGTTGGGTCAACAGAACCCATGAAAACCTGTCGGGTTGGGTCAAAACGGGTCGGATTGGGCCGGTTGGGTCGGGTTGGCTCCAGTCAGGTCGGGTTGGGTTGACTCGACCCATTTGGTAAACGGGTCAAGTCGGGTCAATCGGGTTATAAGTACAAACCCGAACCATTAAATAAACAGGTCAATCGGGTCGACCCGTTTATGACCCAAACCCGTTTAGGCCAAACCCAAACCCGCTAACTTCGGGTCGGGTTCGGGTCAAGGATTGCCACCCCTAAGTTTAAGTTGGGTATGAGTTTGGATAGAATTTGAGTAGCCATATGTCAGAATTTGCTTATATTTCCTGATCGGCCCATTGATTTCTGTATATGGGCTGTTAGTTTATCATAAGTAGGCCCAAGTCCAATGCTTCCTGATTTAACTGGATCATCAAGGAGGAGGAAATGAAGCGCAACCCACATCGGCCGGAGTGTTGGGCATTAAGCCTACCTTCATTGAAGTCCAATAAACATGCTAATGGGCCATTGTAAGCTTTGGGCTTGGGCCGAGTGAACACCACAAGAGACACAGATGCCTACACGGTCCACCAAGCCGGGGTTCAAGTCTACCTCACTAGTAGCCTAGTAGGACATTGGGTGCATGAAAGCTCCTCCATCTTGAGGGATTTGTGAGGGTCATGAAGAGGATTAAAAGATCATCTATCATTGCTCCAATTTCTCCGATTTTAATGAGAAAGCAAACTTTTCCCGTCGTGCCTGTTTGCATGTGCGAATCCTGATCGTTGATGTCATGTTCATGGGATTATGAAATTAATAAATAGCAGCTCCCTCCCCCGTTTTGATCTCCGGACCTCTTTAAGCCCTTGCCCTAGCGCACTGTTCTCTGATGGTCTGTCCGATCCAGCAATAAAAAAGAGGGACTTAGTGTAGGCCCTTGACAAAAGTGTCTTCTTGCAATAAGTCTTACTGCAAGTTCTGTACTGCATTATAGGTCCCTCCCAAAATCATGGCAATCCAAAAAGAAAAAAAAGAACAACGGTGCCCAGCTGAAGTTCATCAAACTTATATTTCCTATCATCAACTGAACCCGAACGCTTTCTTGCATAAAAAAAACAATTGAAATCACTCCAGACCATTGATTTAAAATCAACAAACAATATAAAAAAAAAATTGTCAACTGAACAAATAGTAACTCTTTTTTACCAAATCGTTACTCTTTATGTGCGAGATAGAATCCGTTTGGTTTCACATAGTTAAATGCATTTTTTTATCACAAAAAAAAATCACATTGTCATCTGATATGCAAAAATACTATCTAACAAACAGTTACTCTTTTTTATCGATTGTTATTTTTCTATGTGTGAGATAGAATCAATTTTGCTTGACACAATTAAATATAATTTTTTGGTCACAAAAAGATCATATTGTGACCAGACATATATAAAGATTATTTATAATAAGCTACAATCAATCTACAATTAATGTATGTTACCATGTTAAATTATTTCTCTTTACAACCAGATTGTTATTCTTTGATACAAGTAATCGGATCACTACACTTTATATGTAGGGGTACTATCGTCATATAAATATTTTTGTTATTACCTGTGCGCAATAGAGGGATCTCATGCTTACCAAAGACCAACCGCATGGCCTTAATGTTAACCCCAAACTTTACCCATTCTTAACGTTAAACAAAAAACTTTTCAAGGACCTAACACCAATTTATCGGAAAAAAAAATTGTCACCCACTGGATGTGCATCCATTCCAAGCCAAGTAAATTTCTTATCGTCTTTCTTGATTTATTGGATAAGTTATATTGATAGAAGTATATTACATTGTAGAAACTTACATAGAAACATAACATTTTCAAAATATCATCTATTCCGAAGGAAAAAAGCTATGTACCTCAATTTTGTAATAAAATTAAATGATATTTAATTGAAAAATATAAGCATATCTTTATATCCTTTTTTTTTTGCCCTAGCTGTGTAGGGCACTTCCTATTATAACACCAATATCTACATCCCCATATCCGTATTTCCAAGGGATTAGTCCAAGCCCAAAGTGGTCCATTGTTTGAAAGGTTTCGAGGCACCCGTCGATATAAAAAAAAAAGGGGTTAATATGGATAAGGATCTTTGTAGACACATAAATTTTATCGGACCCGAACCCGACTCGTGTGCACCGACCCGGGGGCAAACTTGACATGAACCCGGGGCTCACCAGACCCGACCCGAGCCAAAGGAGGGGTCGGGAGGGCCCATCCTCAAGTGGGGCCCACCTGGCCCCCCTTTTGGGAAACCGTGCCCCCTACCCGCGGATAGGGGGTGGCTGGCCAAGCAAGAAAGAAAGAAAGAAAAGAAAGAAAGAAAAAGGAAATAAAAGAAAGAAAGAAAAGAAAAGAAAAGAAAGAAAGAAAGGGAAGAAAAAAGAAGAAAAAGAAAAGAAAACCATCATGCGCGAGGGGAGGTTGCGTAGACTCTATATAAGCGTGGATCTACGTCGATCCCTCGATCCAACGGATAAGAAACAAAGCCGGGTCACCATCGATTTAATGTGCAAGATTCAAATAAAAATTCAAAAAGATTGGGCCATAACTACTCCGCCAGAAAAGAAAAATAAATAAAATTTTATTCCCCTCATCAATGAAGGAATAAATCTTGGGTAGTTATGAGAGAGATACTAAAGGGATTCAAATAAATCTTCTCTTATCTCTCATATCCCCCTTCACCTATAAATAAAAGGGAGAGGGGGAAGGCTCAAAGGGTCGAAGTCGAAGACAGAAGCGAGGAAGCTCTGCAAATGAGGAGACACCCCTTCAACGACCCAAGGCTTCACGAGGCTCGGCCAAGCCTATCCCTTTGGGACCGGCTTAATCCATTGAAAGTCCTCATCAATGTGAAAACCCTTGCACAAGAAGATCAACCCTTCGACTCTATGCACGAAGAAGAAAGCTCAGAGAAGAAGACACCTTCAACTCCGAAGACGTCAGAAGTAAAGGCCGAAGAAGAAGATCGAAGCGGCATCACCCCGTCGTCTTCAACAAACCTTCGACTCCGATCAAGCCCAAAAGCCTGGAGAAGAATATCGAAGCGGCATCACCCCGTCGTCTTCAACAAGCCTTCGACTCCGATCAAGCACAAAAGCCTAGAGAAGAAAATCAGAGCGACATCATACCGTCGTCTTCAATAAGCCTTCAACTCCGATCAAGCCCAAAAGCCCGAAGAAAAAGATCGAAGCGGCATCACCTGTCATCTTTAATCAAGTCTGCTCCATTCACGAAGAAAAAAGCTTGGAGAAGGACACCGGAAGAGGCGCTACACCCGTCGTCTTCAAAACAAAGTCTTCAACTCCGATCACGCCAAAGAAGCCCAGAGAAGAAGAGAAATCAAGCCGACGCCACAGCTATCGAGGAAGCCAGAAGAATAAAGAAGAAGTGAAAGCGTAGCCATCATCGTTCGAGGAGAAGATCGAGTCAATGTCAAAGCAAGATCTAACGCAAGAAGCCAAAGCAAAAGCACCGGTAAAGCCCGTGCCAAAGCAACGCAAGTGCCAAAGCCAAGCAACTATGACGGTCACGAGCAAAGCACCACACGTTCTAGACGATACGACGCAAAATTTGGAAGAACTAAAGCACCGCAAGCCTCTACCCATCTACGTTCAAGCACAAGCGCCAAAGCAAAGTCAAAGCCAGAGCCACGCCAAAGTAAAGCCAAAGCCGAAAGCCAAAGCCAACGCCAAAAGTACGATCGACGCCGCGAACCGATGATCAAGGACACCGAGATCTAGCCAGAGCCGAGGGAGACGCGAAGACCAAGGAGCGAAGCAAAAAAAAAAAAAAACCCTAGCCGAGAAAGTGCGAAGCACATAAGGGATAAAAGCAACGACGACAAATCCTTAGCCTCTCAAGAAACCCTCACCCTGTAAAGATCTCTGTCCTGGGTAACCCCTTCAGAGCTCTCGCACGAAGTAACGTAGAGACGCGAATGAAAGGGACCCTCCAGAGGATCTCTCCCACAATCTCCTGATCAAATCTTCGCCGCACCCAGCTCACCACCCCCGAGTCCCCAGGTCCCGGCCTTTGTAATCTTGTTTTGTGCAATAAAGACGACCCGAATCTTTTTTTGCGCATACAACCTTACAGCAGGTACGGTTTAAGATAGATGACAAATCATATTTCAGTTGTGGCTAAGGTTCCTCCACCACAAATATTTTTATTGTACATTTTTTACCCCTACACGTGATAGTACATAAAAGTACATAGATCCGTACAAACTATTGTACCCATTTGACCCATACACGTGACCATATAAGGAAGTGAGTGGAATCCGGATATATGCACACAACGCACTATAGCAATGGATACTCTTTTGCAGTCAGATTGTTACTCTTGCTATTGTCAAATCACTGTAACATATTTTTTTGAGGAATATCGTTGGAAAAAAAAATTGCTACACTGAAATCATTGTAGCAAATGTTACTCTTTGTACCGCAGATTGATACTCTTTGGATCGCATATTGTTATCCTTTTTGCTACAGTGAAATCATTGTAGCAAAGAAGAAGACTTTTTAAAAAAATATCTCGCCTAAAAAACTTTTGCTACATTAATTTCATAGTAGCAAGAGTAACAATTTGCTCGAAAATAGTATCAATTGCTACAGTGATTTGTGTATGTAAATCCATATTCTATATTACGTGTAGGGGTATTTTTATCTTTTGAACAGTTTAAAAATTCAAACTTGATGGTTGGAGGGACTTGCTGTACAATGGTATTTCAGGGAGGGACCTGATGCAAGACTGTAATGTTGTCTATCCTTTAGCTCAAAAACATTTCCTAAAGAGAACTTTTCACACAGTCCCCTTAAAAAATCAACATCCTAATAGATGCAAATACAAATCAAAAAACATTTGAGGCATGTGTCACCTCTTAGAGGATTTACAGCACATTCCTAGACAAATAAAAAGGCAAGATATGTACCTTAGGTTGGCTGGTGAATGGTGATACCCTTTCTTGACAATGGACCTTACCTCATAGGTATCTTTTTTTTTTTTTTTGAATCGGCCAAGCGGTCAGAGGACAGGACGCTAAAGCAAGGGCTCGAAGAGGTCTGGTCCAGAGATCGAAACAAGGAAGGCAGCAGCTGTTATTTATTAATTCCATAATTCCATGAACATGACATCAATGGCAAAGATTCGCATGCGCAAACAAATTGCCACTAAGGATTATTGCTGGCACTGGCTTGTCCTAGGCTAAAACCTAGATCCATGCACATGTCTTTTTCATGGGCCCAAACCTGGCCTAGTTTGCGATTGACATTCACAAACAAGGCCCAAGTACAACTATGTTTCAAAGATTCGGGCCTTAGATAGGGCCCATGATATGGACAAGGGACTAAGTGCTGAACTTTTATCCTAGACGGTATGGAATTCATTGGATCTCGTCGGAAGTAAACCCTCCGTATTTATGAGCCCTAGATATCAAGTCCCTATCGTATTTGTATACCCGTGGAGGTCAGGAGTCCATTGATAGGTAGGTCTAGACCGTCTGGTAGACTCCAGCTGCAAACTAGACTGAGTTCGTGTTGAGATGTGAAGCCTAAGTTCGATGAGTCACATGAAGCCCAATATGACCAAGAATGAATGAGAAAAAAAGGTGGAAGGGGCTTGAGCCCTGAAACCTGAAGCGACGGGAGACCAGAACAAAAATGAACTGGTTATGTGAATGGTGGAAAAATCGTGCGCATGCCCTGGACACATTGTGTGCATGGTTTGTTATAAATATTGTTAGGAACATAAAATTTCATCAAAAAATTTTAATTGTTTATTAAAAATAATACAATTTTGAAACATGTTACAAATGTCAGATATGTTGATGCCCACTGCCTTTATAATGGTCCAAAGAAACGTACAAGAATCATTATTTATGGGCCATTATGTCCACAGATGCGATCATAATCTGGAATCCGATCGAAAAACTCTGGATTTAGTAGAGATGTTTTGCTTGATCCAATTTAAATTATACATATACGCATAATATTTTATACACAAATACATATTAACATACAATTTTGTGTAAAATATATTAAAATAAATATACATATTTTCCTAAACATTAAATAATAAAACTATTAAAGAACCCTTCTAATTTAAGCTAAATTTAACCATTTATTAACTAAGATCAATTCTTCAAAAATTATATACTCTCTCTCTCTCTCTCTCTCCTCTCTCTCTCTCTCTCCTCTCTCTCTCTCTCTCTCTCTCTCTCTCTCTCTCTCTCTCTCTCGCTCTCGCTCGCTCGCTCAAATATAGGGGTGTAAAAAAAGCCCACTGGCCCGAGCCCAAAAGCACCATGGGCCGGGCTTGGGTCACCACCTTGAGCCTGAAGCCTGATCCGACCCGGCCTGAAAGAAAGCCCGCAAGTCCGACCCGAAAGAAAACCCGATATATATATATATATATATATATATATATATATATATATATATATATATATATATATATATATATATATATATATATATATATATATATATATATATATATATATATATATATATATATATATATATATATATATATATATATATATATATAGAGAGAGAGAGAGAGAGAGAGAGAGAGAGAGAGAGAGAGAAAGAGAGAGAGAGAGAGAGAGGAATGTTAGGATGCGGCGTGCGGTGCGTGCGATGCACGCAGCAGTGCATCAGACGGCTGCTGCGGTGCGCCGCACGCACCGCACGCCGCATCCTAACACCTCTCTCTCTCTCTCTCTCTCTCTCTCTAGCTCTCTCTCTCTCTCTCTCTCTCTCTCTCTCTCTCTCTCTATATATATATATATATATATATATATATATATATATATATATATATATATATATATATATATATATATATATATATATATATATATATATATATATATATATATATATATATATGGGAGGGATACTCTTAGAAGTGGGCTCTTACTAATGATCCCAGCCATCCATTCTAATCATGATGGCTGGGATCAATTCCCCCCCCCCCCTCTCTCTCTATCTCTCTCTCTCTCTCTCTCAATCGGTAAACCCCAGCCCCCCCCCCCCCTCATCCCCCATCCCCGACCACCCCTCCGGCGCAGCACCTGCCCCCCCCCCCCCCCCCCCCCACCGACGCCCCCCTCCAGCACTGAAATCGCACAGCCCCGCCCCTCCCGACGCCCCCCGACCCCATCCCCGACGCCCCCCGCTGGCCCCGACGCCCCCCGACCCCATCCCCGACGCCCCCCGCCGGCCCCGACGCCCCCCCGTCGGTGCTGAAATCGCGACTGCCGGCGTCGGGGACGAAGATCGGGGCTGCGGGGTCAGGGCCGGCCGGAGCTGCGGGTCGGGGCGCGGGGTGGCTCGACGGACGGGAGGGGGTCGGGGGGGGGGGGGGGCTGGGTTTACCCGATCTAGAGAGAGAGTGTGGGAGATTGAGGGAAAATCCCAGCCATCCATCGGATCCGAATGGATGGCTGGGATCATTAGTAAGAGCTGCTTGTAAGAGCCCACTTACAAGAGTATCCCTCCCAATATATATATATATATATATATATATATATATATATATATATATATATATATATATATATATATATATATATATATATATATATATATATATATATATATATATATATATATATATATATATATAACATTTAGTAAGTATAGTTTAGTGGTTATAGAGTCTAGAGTTACCATTATGTCTTGTGCTCGAATCTACACATTAGTTTTTGAAGATTTTTTTTTTATTGAAACAGATGATTTAATCGGCCCGACCTGGCCCAAAATTATTAATATATGCATTATGGGCCGGGCTCGGTCTCAGACCTTCGGCCTGCGACCCGGCCCGACAAACCCGATGAGCTACTCCGGGTTTAGCATATGTAGGTCCGGCCCGTTTTACACCCCTACTCAAATATGGAGTGGGATTGAGATGTGTGATCCGATCGAGCAACATCACAAAGTCTACATCCCTAATGTCTCATTCAAAACCAAAGGCCATGCCTACTTAGATATTTTTTTATTTTTGACAGCAACCAAAGGACATGCTGAAGGGTACGGATTTCGACCGCTCCGAAACAAAAACACAAGTCTCAGCTTGATTTGTGTATCATAAAAATTTCATGACAACAATGAATCTACTATGGTGTCGGTTCGAACAATACATACATCATGCTCTTCGCATGAGAAAAATTTTGTTGACCCACATAGATTGGTTGGGCTCCACGCATGAAAACAATTTTGTTGACCCACTTAGGTAGTCGGGCTGACAAAACCCTCCGATGTGAATCCTTGGATGCAGTGATGCACGTCTTTTAATCATGCTTCACGTATGAGGACAATTTTGTTGACCCACCTGACAGATAAATCAATAAAACCCTCCCATGTGAACCATTGGATACAGAAAGTTGTTCTCCTCCACACATGATTCTTAATAGTCAAGTCATATCTCATTCAATAATCCCATCGGACCTAACCCTAGCACATTGAGTTTAATTTCGAGATGAATGTTATCGTACTCATTATGATGGCATTGTCTTATCTGAATTTGGACTACCAAGTTATTTAGCTCATGTTTTGTTGATTTTTTAGATTGGCGGGTGTCCTAAAACCTTTCGAGCAATGGCCCACTTCAGGCTCGAGACTAATCCCTCCCGGAGTGAAGCTCGACCCACTCGGCAATTTACAGTTCACTCTTGAATAAATCGAGGGGATGAGAAGTCGAACCCACAACCTCCTCACCAAAGCATCACTTGCTTTGTCAACTCTCTTATCCTCTGGTGGGTATGTGAAAGATGATCTTTGCCTGCATGTTGTTTGATTGAGCTATCTGAAATCAAGTTTTACAAGTAAAGCTTTTGTAGAACCTTGCGTCGTCCTTGTGATGTATATGCGGGCTTTGGTTTTGTGAATATGTAATTCTATTACCATGTTTTTTTAGTTTTTGAGATTTATATGCATTTACGAAAATTTTATTCACACCACAAAATTGATAAGTATATTCTACTTCCCTGTTTCACTTCTGCCTTTTTTTGTTTTGACAAGCATAACCTCCCCATCCCCCATTGCACACCCCATCACCCCATGGCATACTCCATCCCCCATCTCATCTTTTGTGCAAAAAGGAGAAGCAGAAGGGAGAGGAGGAAGGAGGGAGAAGATGGTAGATGTGAAGGAGAAGGAACATCTTAAGAATTTTTATTTATTATTTAAGATGTTTAGTATAGTCGTACTTACCCTCTCATATATGCAATGTTATATATAATGTTAAGGGCCCAAAACTTGTCGAACTAAAGGCACCACTTCTATCCAAGTATCCAACCTTATATGTTGATCAATTTAAGTATTATTTATTTCTCCAACATCATTTCTTAAGTTATTTTTTATAATTTATAATTTTTATTTCATCATTGAAATCGATTAATAAGAAGGGTATCCTTTAAATAGGCAACACACCCAAAAGTTTACAACTCTAAGAAGACTAAACTGACAATCAAATGCTCTAAAGAATTATAAAATAAGAAATTTTAGTCCCCACCCACCCAAAATGCTATCACCACACCCCCTTTCTAATTTCTGCACTGAAATACCCTGAGTACTGTAGCATCCCCTTACTCCTTATTCAACTCCCTCGATGGCCATCACTGGCCTCTAAGCCCTAGCTGCTCCATGCCACCCCTAGTGCTTTTCACCCAACATTATTACCCTAATTTCCTTTCTTTGTTGGGTTTTGGCTTGCAAAATCCAAGCCCAGGAATGGTCGTGCACATGGCTTTGGCAGGTTGTGCACAAAACTTCTACTGAAGCCATACAAGCAGGGTAAAACGACGAAAAAACGCCCATACTTCCGGGATTACTTTGGCGTGCTTACAATCCTTCATGTTGGGATCCAGCCCATAGGTTGGCTTGTTAGATATGGTGCAATGGATTCCCCACACTCTTGGGATTGCTTGGTGTGCAAGCAAAGTAACTTATTTCTTGGAGTGCAAGCCAAGCAAATTGGTTAGCCTCTATAAATGAGGAGGCACCCTTATATCTTGCTGAAGATGACGACTGTACAAGGGTTCCGAGGAAACCCTAGAGGAGCCACGAGGAGCCGAGAGCTCGGGGGAAGGCGTTGGCATGCCCCCCCTGCCATGGAGCGATGATTGGGAGAGTCGAGACCCCGAGGGGATGCAGGTGGCATCTCCTTCCGGAGGGCGACGAAGGCTGAACTGGAGCCACCCCCTCGGCAATTAAGGCAAGCAATGGAAACTATGCACTAGAAGGGTGCTACATAGGCGGGGCGCCATTGCTCGCAGAGAAAGGAGGATGTCTTGGGTACCTAGGCATTGCTTGTCGGGTACCTGGGAAAAGTTCTGGACAGCGACGTCCCAGGGGAGCCGCGGTGCAGCACCGCTCCCCCTCGGGTTGGTTCAGGGCGTCGAAGGAGCCCCTCGGAGGAGGTCGCAGAGAAGAGAAGAGCAGAGCCGCTCCCCTCGAGGTTGGTTTAGCACAAAGGGAAATTCGGGGGGAGGTTGCGGTGCAGCGTCGCCCCCCGGGTTGGTTGGAAATACGATGGAGACTCCGAGGTGGTTCATGGTGATCAATACATGGAGAGGTCGCAAGAAGCCACCCCGGACTCGAGGAGATCAACACCAATGAGAGGGCTGGTTCAAACGACGAGCGACGACCCAGATGGATCATGGCAGAACATCGCGATGATATGAACACATGCGAGTGCTGGGATCGAGGGGGTGCACCTTAATGGAATGTGAGTCACCGACGTGCAACTATTATAGCAGTCGACGAGCGGACTGACGAAGTTGCCGACGAGTGACTGATATAGGTGTTGATGGGCACCGGTACAGGTTGTCGACGAACGATGTTCTCTATGGAGATGAGCAGAGTTGGAGGCACTTCTACAGTATGTAGGGTGCTGGGCTGTTAGTGGACAGCATAGAAGGCACAATAAGAGTCATGGTAGCTGTTGAGTAAGTCGTGGTGTGATTATTTCCCTTAAGGACCGAGCGAGATACATGGATGACGTTATCTTCCCGGTCACGACCAGTCTTCCACTGAAGAAGTGTCGACGAACACTGGACCTAGGCAATGATGAGTGTAAGGTTGTGCGACAGACTTAGCCATGGGCACAATGTGGACAATAGGCGTGCGAAGGCATCAATGGATGTCATGTGTTGAACATCGACAACATACGGTAATTCCAGGGCAATGGACGCAGAAGGTGTCAGATGTAGAGCACGGATTGAGGTGTAGCAGTGTGGATGTCAACGAGCGCTGGACCGGAGCGTTGAGCGTGGCAAATGGTCAGGCATGACCAGAGGCTCGGACGTGCTGTACAGTCACCAAGAAGATAACCTGTAATCCTTGAATATATCCCGACTTTTCGATGAATCAATTTAAAAGAAATGAATTTGTCTAGTATGTCTCTCCTATATTGGGTTATTTATGCATCAACTGGTATTAGAGCTAGGATTGGTATGGAAAGACAGAGCCACAAAGAATCCAGAGCCCGAGGGACCGGATCAGATTTGGCACAACTACTTGCAAAGTTAGCCGGTACGGGCTCTAGGTGCGGAGTCTTGCTTTGGAAGGCCTCCCTCATGGCCTGTTAGAGATGGTGCGATGGGCCCTCCATACTCCAAGGATTGATTAGTGTGCAATAAAAGTAACCGATTGCTTGGAGTGCAAGCCAAGCAACCCAGTTAACCTCTATAAAAGGAGGAAGCATCCTTAGATTTTAGATCCCGCTGAAGATGATGGGTATACAAGAGGGTTCCAAGGACCCTAGAGGATTCGAGAGCCCGGGGGAGGTGGTGTCACGCCCCAGAAATCTGGGACCGATCCCTGGGGTGTGAGGTGAGGAAAACCAAGGAGATTTAGGGTTTGGTCGACTAACTACACAAATTAGGGCTTCTCCCAGGGCTGTGACTCTCTCATAATTGAAGAAGGAGGAGGGAGAAACAGGGAATATTTTAAAACTTAACTTTTATGAAAATATTTTTATTTTAAAAGAATGCAGAGAGATAAATTTTTTCAACAGAGAGATGATCACGCTCGACCTTCAACCGGGTTATCCTCTCAGCATGTGTGGCCTGTCGGCGCCACCACCTGCTGACAGGAGTCCCTCTAAGGGAGCACGGGACTCGAGCCACTGATGGCGAGCTAGGAGTCTCACCCACTCCCTGACACTTAGTGCATTAGTCTAGAGGTTCCATCTACAAGGCTAGTCAATTAGGTCATTTAGATATTTATATTTTTATGGTGAGCTATCCTAGGCTTGTGGCCTTGAGGAGAGGCCTACCCAAAAGAATCTGGCTGTATCATTGCTACTAACAAATAACGAAAACACTAATTTTAAACTAAATGATTCTTATAAAAAATCCACCCATTATGTTGCCACGAAACTGCATACCAAAATAAAATACAACTGTAACCCTAAAACTGCCTCCGGCCTCCCACTGCTACCCCCGAACCTCCGGACCTGCAGGAGAGTCTACTCGTGGGAAAGAGTAGCCCCCAATGGGAAATTGGGAGATTAGCCAAATTAATGGTTAGTGACATCCTAATAGTGTTTAATAATATGAGATGACATATTTAATTGAATTAAATTACATTAACAGTCTAACTATTAATGAAGTTTACAAAATATTAGCCTAAGCCTACTAATAATCTATGTTCACATGCAATTTCTACTGTCACTAGGTTATCTACCACACAGTCCATTTCGATATTCTATCGTGCTTAATTATGAATCAAATAAGATTACAATATAAGTCATCTATCCTAAAATGAACCCCGGATATTTTGTTCATCCTGCCCCCGGTCGGGCATTACTATCAGGCCTTTTATTTCGATATAGAGGTCAACTCTCTCGCCGTGCATCCAACACTATGCACAATTCACCAAATAATTATAAGATATTTTTCATCTTTCACGGTAGAACTCTACCGTCCCTCTTGCATTACTTTGGGGGCTTCAACCACCCCGGGACAGAGTTGCTAGGCCAATCCCTACTAAAGGGCAACTCCTATTGGCTTTACCACAACCCTTGCTCGTGACCCCCTAGCCTACTAGTCTTCGGCTGCGTGCGCAGGGTGGTTTCACGACCCTTGCGCGCACGGGATCCAAATCTCTCCAGAGGATAAAAAATCACACAGTTATAATAATAAAATAGCTTCGATGTTTTACCCTGGGATTCACACCATGCTCACAACCCATGCATCACATTAAACCTAAATTACTCTCGCCCGTACTCCCGTGTGTCCGGGTCTCCATACTCCACTTAGGAGGGTGGGCCCCAATAATTATTATTTAATTATTAATTTCTAGAACTTAAGTGAATTCCTACTTACGGTGTCCAAACAATCAGCAGAATAATTATTAATATTATTAAGCATGCGTCGCCGGACTCGCGACTCCGCATGCAAGGCGGGGTCCACTCGACCACATGCGACGATGCCCGGCGGGACCCGCATGCAGCGTTATGGATACCTACCCTTAGACCATGCAAAGGTAGTAGATGTCACCTGGTTGTCGAACACGAGCTTCTGCGATGCGACCTCTGCTCCGTCTTTGTCTGGGTCAACACAGATCCGAATTGTCAAACACACACACCGGCCTAAGGTCATTGCTTGCTATCAAGTAATACGGGTTTAGGCTCGAGTTGGCCGAGTCAAGAATTTTACGTGTCATCGGACTCGGTCTACCGGCACGCAAAATGATGCAACCAATGGTACCATCTTGGCTTAGGTCTAGGCAAGGTCGAAGGTCCGATTCGTCGTTCGCCCAAGATGTCCTCATACTAAGGTTTGACTACTACGGCTGTTACTCTAATTAAAACGATTCACACGAGCCTGTGCTCTGATTGACGACAGCTATTACGCCTAACCCAATCGGATCCCGGGATTAGCAAGGTTTGGCATGTGGGCCGCTGGTGGTCCATCGCGGTGCATGACTTGCATGTCACATAAAAAGGATGCAATAGCGGGGGCATCATCAACCAACAATGGGCATAAAATTTCATGATCCAAATGACGTAGTTATAGGGTTCAATGGCTCCGACGATTGCAATCAAGCAAATGTCGAAGGTTGCGATGCAGTCGTAAGAATGGATTGAGGGTCGGGATCAGGCATAATAGGGGTCGTTAACACCAAATCAGGTAGATAGATGGGGTCTATCTTAGGCAACAGTACCAGGGGTTGAGATCTAGTCCTCGACATGGCAAGGTGGCAGTGAGTGGTAGTCGGATGTCAGGCTGGCCCATCATCGATCAAGAGCCGACTGCGACAGTAAAAATAATGAAACCAGAGGGTGGGCCAGCACCAAGGGTGGAATAGGTATCAACTATGATTAGTCGTAGGTGGGGGTCTTGTTGTAGCTCGTGTGTCCTTAGCGTGGAATTTCTGTATTAACATTAATAAAGATGACTTTGGTTATTGCTTTAATTAGAATACTACTCTGGTATATGATAATACTCATATAATAAAAGGACCCTAGGGAACACAGTAGGCCACTGAGGCGTATGGATGATCCATGCTTGAGAGACCCAGTGGACCAGTTCTGTGTAGACCTAGAACTAGTTCACAGCTTAGGTGATGCTGGTCGCTTCATTGAGAACAAGCTGTTGGCAGGTAGAGGATGTGGTGAAGTCTCCACTACGGGAACGTGGGATTTCCATTCACCTGACCAAGCACGATGATCGTGTTGAACAGGAACCAAGACGGTGCACAGTTCAGTGATTCAGATACTGGTGCATAAATCGTCTTACTACTATAGATAATCTGTCCTTAACCCTGAGGGACCATGCTCACTGGGCCAACCAGTTGTGTGGTGCTTTGATGTGCCAACGTGTGCGGACCTTCCATAGTCCAATACCACGGTACGTTGGGTTACCCGACTGGTGCTTGAGTAACATGTAATCCCTACAGGTTATCCGACGTCCAGTGTTGGATGGGTGCGTTTTGATGAGTCAATCTGTCCACACAGTTAACCTAGGCCTGGTGGTTGTCAGTATGACTGACGATGTTCCGGATGCTAGGCATAGCACCGGAAGGTGTGTGGTATTATAGATGACAAGTCATCAAACCCTAGTCAAATGATCGATCGGGATCTGACGGTGCTCCCCACCGCCCGAGTCGTATCATGGCACCAGTAATAGGAGGGACTAAGGATTATCGGAGTATAGTAGAGAACAGGGTTACGAGGGCGTAACATAAGTTTAGGATCACTAGAGTTCAACTCGCGTAGCACTCTGGGTGGCTACGCGGGTTAATCGGATTAGGGCTGATTAACGGAACTTTCGGTGTGTCACCGGAACAGTTAATCAGGGATCCGGTTGGAATTGGAGATCCTGAACCCTGAAGGTTCCACCCTGTCGTTGCATATAGGAATTGTTCCCCGACCTAGTTGGATACGTTGGATGCGAAGTAGCACGATGGAGCGCAAGCCCGGAGCCTAAGAACCTAATTCACATATGTTACGGGTCGTAGGGGTATTTTGGTAAATACTAAAATATGACTTAGAACATATTGAATATGGATCTTAAAATGAGCGGAATAATTCCAGGAGCTCATAGGCGCTGACGAAACTCGATTCCGAGTAGCGCACCTCACTCAGTCTCTCTTTCAGTTTTCCGCTTTTCGTGAAGGGCGTTTACGTCCAGGCTTCACGATAGACACCCGGAATCCCTAAAAACCGCCCCCCCTTATCCCTATCCACCTAGGGGCCGGCCCAATCCTTCTTGGAGCCATGGGAGACCGACCCTATATAGGAATAGGGAGAGGGAGGGGCCGGCCCTATGGTGCTACTCCCTCTCCTCCAAAAATCTGACCCCTAGTCGTCCTCCTTTGTGGTTTCGGCCAAGGAAAAGAGAGGAAGAAGAAGGGAGAAGGAAGAGGAAGGAAGGAGAAGGAAAAAGAGAGAGAGAGAGGAGGAGATCTCGCGGCTCGCTATTATCTTCGCAACGGATTTCTCTGTCGGCTCGTAATCCCTGCACTCAGAGATGGGATTTCGAGGATTCTTCAATTCGCAAAGGACAAGGTGCTATCCGATAGTTTCCCTTGTGATTCAAGTGTGGTTCTTCATCGTTCCGTCATCTCCGGATCATAGATCCATAAGGTATGATGAATCTAAACACCTAACTAGATGCATTCATGTCTTCCGTAGATCGTAGTATGCCTCTAGGGTGTCCGCACATATGCTAAGATCGTAGATTTGCATGTAGATTGTTTTATAGCGAAATTGTAATGAAACATACACCGTATGATCTTCGAATCTTTCTTTTACTTCCGCTGCGACTCTGATTAGTAGATCCAATTCCAACAATTGGTATCAGAGCATGCTTTAGTGTATGTTTCATGCATGAATTCGTGAAAACATCATATGAATATATGATGGCATATGTTTTCGTCGGGGTTCGGCGTAGATCATGCATATGGATTGTGCTATGTATCGTCTTTTTGCAGGTGCCGCGCTGAATAGTAATCTGTGATTGTATACATCCGGGGGTCGGACCCCGGATTTAAATTTTGCATTGATCATTATTGTGCTTGTGGATTTTAAGGCTCTAGATGGGCGAGGGTGGGGGTTGACCATCCTCGGTTCCTTGGCTATGTTTTTTAGGATTGTCTTTTTTTCTTTCTAGCAAAATTGTACACGAACGAGCACTTGCTCAGAGCGTGTTAGTTTTTCGATCACAGGAAGAAGAAGATGATGCTACATCCACGGTTCGGGCAAGCGGTACCATGGTATGCAAAGACCCGGCGAAAGCGTGCACGTTGGCGATGATGGGGATCGTCGTCAGAGATCGTGCGGAACGGAAGAGCACGATATCTTGGCTGTGCTATTCAGGTTCAGGGGTCGGACCCTGGACTTGATTAAGTTTGGATGTTATTTCTGTTGATTCTCTTTACTTATTATTTAGAGAACCCCGATGATAATTTTATTATCTTGCGTGTGAGTTTGTCTCTAGATCAGGCTTAGGGTTAGTACTAAGCTTATGGATTCATCGGTATCTCTAAATGGTTCTAACACGTGCGAATCCGGTGGCTAGCTAAAAGGAAAGGCGGTAATCGCCCTCGTGGTAGTTCAGGCAGCCAAGTACTGTGCACCGAGATAGACGCAGTGTTAGATTTGTTTAGAGATAATTAACTAATATCTTCATAAGAAGTATGATAACCCTAGTGGGATGCCCTTTCCCCACGTGGTCCTAGCAACCAAGTTAGGTTAGGATTTCACTGTGTGATACCCGTTTCTAGATGACGTTTGATGGTAGTATGAACTCATCACGATTTGGTTATGCCACCATTAGATTGAGGTCCGACAGAGGTTGTCGGATGTCCCTATTTGGCCAGCATCGAAACCTATAATAAGATGAGGTCTACTATGACATCAGGCATCAAATTGTGAACGATGCGTCATCATAGTGTGAGTCCTTTCCACTTTTACCTTAGGCTAGGCTCCAGATCTTAGGATTATGGGCAAACTAGTAAAGTATCGGGATCCTTGAAATCTATGTAATGTGATCCTTGCAAGAAAGGCGAAAGCTAAGTATTCAAGGTAAGGACTATGATATTTTCTGATGAGACTGATGCTTTATGGGAAGGTTTGTAATCCTAGTGGGAGCACGGTAGACCAGGGTCTAAGTCTAGGAGGTCGTGACCTTTCTAGATATGCATAAAACCTCATAAAGAAGGGATATGTAAGAGGTTCCCTCCAAAGGGGAGCTCTTGGCCTCCACAATCAACCGGCTAAGGGTCTGGGTGGGAGGTACGCAGTTCGATATTCCCACCGGGTGAGAGCTGTGTTTCCTTCCATGCTGGTTCGCCTAGTGGTTTCCTTCGGGACATGGAGGATGCCGGTGGCAGTGGGTGACGGTTTTTTCCTGCACCGCGGGAGCCTATGAACCCCCCTGCCGACACCACCTAGATCTGTGGAAAGTATCCGAAAGCTTGTATGAAGCCGTTGTTGCTACGTACGCGGGTCACATAAAGCTGGCCAAAAGGAGACTGAGAGGTCTTTCAGTTTACCATGGGTAATTCTGATGAAGACTGGGTCATAAAAACCCCGTTGGCAGAAGCGGTTGCATGCTCTCACCGAGATGCTGTCTCCAATTCAAGGTCGATAGTCTCAGTGCTCGAGCCTAGGGAATTTAGATTCCTGGATGTCTCCACTTGAGGTAGTCGAGACATAGCGGCTGGAGTAAATATTATATATTTCTAAATTCCATGAAATAGATTGTAGTAAACCCTAATTTTGTTTTGAACCATTGTTTACAGAAATCATGACCAAGCTTGACCCCCTTGCCTCCATACTTAATGATAACAAACTTACGGGACCAAACTACGAGGACTGGAAGCGTAACCTAATGCTCGTCCTAAGGGTTGGCAAACACACAATTGCCCTAAGTACCCCTCAACCGGCCATGCCGAGACTAAGTACAACTGAGGCTCAGTTAAAGGAATGGAAATACTGGCTAGATGATGATAAGATGTGCAAGTGCTACATAGTGGCATCCTTGCAGACCATCCTTCAGAAGCAAGTCGAAGACATGGCCTTTGCTTCAGACATGATGCACTACCTAAAGGAAATGTTCAAGGGTCATAGTCGGGCAACTCGTTACCTGACCATCAAGAAATTAGTGTCCACGAAGATGGCAGAGGGGACTTTAGTTCGGGATCATATGCTGAAATTGTTTGGCTATGTGAACGAGCTTGGTTCCTTTGATGTCATCTTGGATGCAGAGATCCAAACCGACATTTTCCTCATGTCTCTGTTAGGAGCGTTTGAGGGCTTCGTTACCAACTTCAACCTTAACCGGTTGGAGATGTCTAACGCAGAGCTCCTAGCGGCGCTCCAGGCGACAGAGGACGGGATGAAGGCAGGAGCCCAATCCCTGAACGTGGAGCAGAATTCTTCTCTGAAAGCCAAAGACAAGTTTCATAAAAGAAAGTCTAAGAAGCCGTGAAGATTGGCCAGGTGCAGTTGCAGGTTCCTAAGCAGAATGGTCCGACGAAGCCCAAAGGAAAATGTTTCCGATGTGGCAAGAAGGGGCATTGGAAGGGCGACTGACGCGTGGCTCCCAAGAAGGCTGAGACAGGTATATCTGAAATCCACATAGTGGAATCCCTTGTAGCATCCAGTTGTTCTCCAATGTCATGGATTGTGGATTCTGGTTCCACTAACCATGCTTGCAATAATTTGCAGAGGTTCAAGGAGACAAGAAAACTGGGTGATGGGAAGATAATCCTAAGCATGGGAACTGAGGCCGTGACAGAGGCTGAAGCAGTTGGAGATGTCGTCTTGCAGTTCCTTGATGGAAGAAGTTTATTACTTAGAGACATACTTTATGTACCGTCCTTGAGACAAAACTTAATTTCTGTTTCCTTATTGAATAATGAAGGTTTTTTAGTTTTATTTGATGCTTCTGGTGTGTCAATTAAATTGAATGGTTCCTTTGTTTGTAAGGGAAAGATACAGAATGGTCTCTATGTAATTAACTCCAATCATAAGCAAGATAACATAACTGAAGCTTGTGTGGTTAATTCATCTAAAAAAAAAATCCCTCAGATAATCCAACACTCCTTTGGCATCTAAGGCTTGGACACATAGCCTCATACAGGATTCACAGGTTGGTTAAGGTAGGACTTTTAAGTCCAGATATTTCAGAAAGCCTACCGACGTGTGAGTCTTGCCTGGAAGGCAAGATGACTAAAAGATCTTTCCGAGCCAAAGATAGCAGATCTAAGGAGGTATTAGAGTTGGTACACACTGATGCATGTGGCCCATAAGTGTCCGTGCTATATGAGGCTTCGAGTATTTTATCACCTTCACGGATGATCACTCGAGGTTTGGATACATATACCTAATGCGGCGGAAGTCTGAATCCTTTGATAAGTTCAAGGAGTTCAGAGCTGAAGCAGAAAAGCAGACGGGTAAAAGTATCAAGTCTCTTCGATCGGATCGAGGAGGCGAATACCTATCGGATGAATTTATTGGGTACCTGCGTGAGCATGGGATCGTATCCCAGTTGACTGCACCAGGGACACCATAACAAAACGGTGTATCTGAGAGGAGAAACCGAACTTTGTTAGACATGGTTCAGACTATGATGAGTTATGCAATATTGCCACCTAGTTTTTGGGGATATCCCCTAGAGACGGCAGCATATACTTTGAACTTTGTTCCATCAAAGTCAGTACCCCTAACTCCTTGGGAGCTGTGGTTGAAGCGAAAGCCAAGCCTACAACACTTTAGGATTTGGGGTTGTCCAGCACATGTGCGGAAGGACAAGCGAGATAAGATGGAGTCAAAAACTAAGGTATGTCTGTTCGTTGGGTATCCAAAAGGGACAAAGGGTGGTTTATTTTATGATCCTGAGGATAGAAAGGTTGTCATCTCGATGAACGTCGTATTCCTGGAGCATGATTATTTAATAGACCATAAGCCCACCAGTAAAGTAGTTATTGAAGAATTATTTGGTACTGATGGGAGTACGCAGACATAAAACGTAGTGGGAGCCGATACCACTAAGATAAATGATACTGTAGAATCGACTCCTATGGAACCACCGCATGCTCGTCGCAGTGGGAGGACCACAAGTGCTCCTTATAGATACATTGGAGAAGCCTTTATGGTAGATCCAGAGTTTCAGGAGGGTGATCCCCTGAACTATGACGAAGCGATGGTATCCTCTGATCATGCAGCATGGCAGGAAGCCATGGAGGCAGAACTGACATCGATGTCCCAAAACTCGGTCTGGACACTTGTAACACCACCTCACAACATTAAACCTGTTAGGTGTAAGTGGGTGTACAAAAGAAAAAGAGGTCCGGATGGTACCGTTGAGACTTACAAAGCTAGACTAGTCGCTAAGGGTTATACCCAGCAAGAAGGGATCGACTATGACGAAACCTTTTCGCCAATGGTTATGCTTAAGTCTATCCGAATCCTCTTGTCCATTGCAGCCTATTATGATTGGGAGATCTGGCAAATGGATGTCAAGACCGCATTACTCAATGGGGATTTGGAAGAAGACATCTACATGTCTCAGCCTCCAGGCTTTGTCGCAAAAGGTTAGGAAGGTCTGGTGTGCAAGTTGCAAATATCTATTTATGGACTGAAACAAACATCCAGAAGTTGGAAGATACGTTTTGATCAGGCTATCCAGTCTTTTGGATTTGAGCAGAACGTGGATGAATCATGTGTTAATAAAAGGAGCGATAAGACTGCAGTAGTTTTTCTAATGCTTTACGTAGACGATATCCTGCTCATTCGAAACAATATTGGAATGTTGTCTACAGTGAAGGTATAGTTATCCTCTCAATTTGACATGAAAGACCTGGGTGAAGCGAGTTATGTTCTGGGGATCAAGATAACTCGAGATCGCCAGAACAAGATTCTCTCGCTATCACAGTCAGCCTACATAGATACTATCTTGGTCAGATTCAGTATGCACAACTCCAAGAAGGGACTGGTTCCATTCAGACATGGAATGAAATTGTCCAGGGATCAGGGTCCTAAGACTCCTGAGGAGAGGGCAGAGATGCAGAAGATACTTTATGCTTCGGCTGTAGGGAGTCTGATGAATGCCATGCAGTGCACGAGACCAGATATATGCTATGCAGTAGGCATGATGGGCAGGTATAAGTCAAATCCGGGTCCAGGGTACTGGACTGTTGTGAAAAGTATACTCAAGTATCTTCGTAGGATGAGAGATTATGAGTTAGTTTACTCTTCACAGGAACTGATACCGATTGGATATACGGATTCTGACTTTGCGTTAGATCCGGAATCCAGGAGATCGACATCAGGGTTTGTGTTTTCATTAGGAGGAGGAGCTGTCAGTTGGAGGAGCGTGAAGCAGGGATGCATCGTGGATTCGACGACAGAGACTGAGTACGTTGCGGTGTGCGAAGCAGCTAAGGAGGCGGTGTGGCTCAAGAAGTTCCTCACGGACTTAGGATGCATACCGGGAGCTCAAGATCCTATTGTCCTTTACTGTGACAATAGTGGAGGGTAGCACAATCCAAGGAGCCAAGATATCACCAGAAGAGCAAGCATATCGAGCGGAAATACTACATTATCCGGGACATGCAGAAGTGAGGGGAGGTTGCAGTGACTCAGGTGGCGTCTACAGATAACATGACGGACCCTTTCACAAAGGCATTACCGACCAAGGCTTTTGAGAAGCACGTGGATGCCATGTGAATTAAGATTGTTGTTCCATGCTAGGCCAAGTAGGAGATTGTTGTAGCTCGTGTGTCCTTAGCGTGGAATTTCTGTATTAATATTAATAAAGATGACTTTGGTTATTGCTTTAATTAGAATACTACTCTGGTATATGATAATACTCATATAATAAAAGGACCCTAGGGAACACAGTAGGTCACTGAGGCGCATGGAGGATCCATGCTTGGGAGACCTAGTGGACCAATTCTGTGTAGACCTAGAACTAGTTCACAACTTAGGTGATGCTGGTCGCTTCACCGAGAACAAGCTGTTGGCAGGTAGAGGATGTGGTGAAGTCTTCACCACGGGAACGTGGGATTCCCATTCACCTGACCAAGCACGATGATCGTGTTGAACAGGAACCAAGACGGTGCACAGTTCAGTGATTCAGACCCTGGTGCATAAATTGTCTTACTACTATAAATAATCTGTCCTTAACCCTGAGGGACCATGCTCACTGGGCCAACCAGTTATGTGGTGCTTTGATGTGCCAACGTGTGCGGACCTTCCATAGTCCAATACCATGGTACGTTGGGTTATCCGGCTGGCGTTTGAGTGACATGTAATCCCTACAGGTTATCCGATGTCCAGTGTTGGATGGGTGCGTTTTGATGAGTCAATCTGTCCACACAGTTAACCCATGCCTGGTGGTTGTCAGTATGACTAACGATGTTCCGGATGCTAGGCATAGCACCGAAAGATGTGTGGTGTTATAGATGTCAAGTCATCAAACCCTAGTCAGATGATCGATCAGGATCTGACGGTGCTCCCCACCGCCCGAGTCGTATCATGGCACCAGTAATAGGAGGGACTAAGGATTATCGGAGTATAGTAGAGAATAGGGTTACGAGGGAGTAACATAAGTTTAGGATCACTAGAGTTCAACTCGCGTAGCACTCTGGGTGGCTACGCGGGTTAATCGGATTATGGCTGATTAATGGAACTTTCGGTGTGTCACCGGAACAGTTAATCAGGGATCTGGTTGGAGCTGGAGATCCCGAACCCTAAAGGTTCCACCCTGTCGTTGCGTATAGGAATTGTTCCCCGACCTAGTTGGATACGTTGGATGCGAAGTAGCACGATGGAGCGCAAGCCTGGAGCCTAAGAACCTAATTCACATGTGTTACGGGCCGTAGGGGTATTTTGGTAAATACTGAAATATGGCTCAGAACACATTGAATATGGATCTTAAAATGAGCGGAATAATTCCAGGAGCTCATAGGCGCTGACGGAACTCAATTTTGAGTAGCGCACCTCACTCAGTCTCTCTTTCAGTTTTCCGCTTTTCGTGAAGGGCGTTTTCGTCCAGGCTTCACGATAGACACCCGAAATCCCTAAAAACCGCCCCCCCTTATCCCTATCCACCTAGGGGCCTGCCCAAGCCTCCTTGGAGCCATGGGAGACCGACCCTATATAGGAATAGGGAGAGGGAGGGGCCGGCCCTATGGTGCTACTCCCTCTCTTCCAAAAATCCGACCCCTAGTCCTCCTCCTTTGTGGTTTCAGCCAAGGAAAAGAAAGGAAGAAGAAAGGAGAAGGAAGAGGAAGGAAGGAAAAGGAGGAAGAGAGAGAGAGAGAGAGGACGAGATCTCGCAGCTCGCCATCGTCTTCGCAACGAATTCCTTCATCGACTCGTAATCCCTGCACTCAGAGACGGGATTTCGAGAATTTTTCAATTCGCAAAGGACAAGGTGCTATCCGACAGTTTCTCTTGCGATTCAAGTGCAGTTCTTCATCGTTCCGTCGTCTCCGGATCATAGATCCATAAGGTATGATGAATCTAAACACCTAACTAGATGCATTCATGTCTTCTGTAGATCGTAGTATGCCTCTAAGGTGTCCGCACATATGCTAAGATCGTAGATTTGCATGTAGATTGTTTTATAGCGAAATTGTAATGAAACATACACTGTATGATCTTCGGATCTTTCTTTTGCTTCCGCTGTGACTCTGATTAGTGGATCCAATTCCAACAGGTCTGTCCTAGCACGGTCGGGCCTTGCCGGCGGCCATGGCCGGCTCGAAAGCAACCGCAGAGGAAGGGGTTGGGCTGGTCTTCACATAACCACATGAGAAAGAAAAAAGAAAACAGAGGAAGGGAGCTGACCTGGTGCAGTCGGGGGAGATTCGTCGGCTCCGGTAGCTCCTCCTCCGACGGCACGCAGCATACCACAGGGGTGAGAGATTGAGAGCGAGAGATCGGGGAGCATTAGGGGGGTCAGGCTGGGCTACTCTGTGGGGAGGGGCCGTCGGTTGCGGCTCCTCGCTTCGGCTGCTCCTCTTCTTGCTCCGATCATCGAGCACCAAACACCATAGAGAGGCCGAGAGATTGAAAGAAGGAAAAAGAGAGGTCAGGGAGAGAGGGAGGGATCGGAAAGGGATGAAATCGGGCTGGGTCTAGGGTTTTAAAAAAAAGGGGAAAAAGGGGGGCGGCGCTAGGGTAGAGGGGGTGGCCAGCAGTGAGGTCAAAAAGGGGGGCGGCGGGCGACTGATGGGATTGAGGGGGGCGGTGGCAGGATTTGGGGGTCAAGGGGAGATCGGGTAGGTGGGGGGATGGATCCGAGAGTGGGGTGAGAGGGAGAGGGAGAGGAAGTGAGGGAGAGAGAGATCCGATAGAAGAGAGAGTGATCGGGTGAAGAAGAGGAGAGAGAGAGGTTGATCGGCTGAGAGAGAGGGAGAGAAAGAGAGAGAGAGGGAGGCAGGGGTTTGGGGTCGGGTCGGGTTTTGGGTTTGTTTTTTTTTTTTTCTTTTTTTTTCTTTCTTTCTTCTTCTTTTTTTTTTTTGTTTTTTGAGGTGCTCAAGCGCACTCACACCGGACCCGTGTCGTGCCATGACCTGCTAGAACGCGAACCTCGCTAGGTCCAATCGACCCGCTAAGATAACAGCTAATTATAAATAAATAAGTCGTCTCTGATTATCGTGCTCAAAAAAAAAAAACTGCAAAAATCAACCGGCTATATCACAATCGTCTCGCGTCCCGAACCCGGGGCCCACTGCCTGGTCCCGCTCGAGTACAACCAACAACATTCCAACCAATGAAAAATAATTATTCAAGCAACGATATTAAAATAATATTTAAATCAAACCAGGTTGCCCTGAGCGAAAACACACTAGAGTGCCGGTCATTACAGGTGGCAGCATGCCTCCCCCCCCCCCGGGGGGCCATGGAGCTGTGATTGGAGGAGCCTATACCCCAAGGGGTTGCAGGAGGGGAGAACATGCACCAAGAGGGAGTTGCATAGGTCGGGCACCCTAGGCGAGATTTAGGAGTCGCCCAGGCGCCAGTGCTCACAAAGAGAGGATGATGTCTAGGGCGTTGCCCGGGCGAAGTTCTGGACAACGACGTCCCGGGGAGTCGCAGTGCAGCACCACTCCCCCCTGGTTGGTTCGGTACGCCGAAGGAGACCCCGGGGCAAGCCACAGTGCAGCCCTCCCAGGTTGGTTCGGTCATAGGAGGAGATTAGGTGGAGGCCATAGTGCAGCGTGGCTCCCTTCGGATTGGTTGGAACAATAATGGAGACTCCAGTGGAGGCTACGATTCAAATGTGGTGATCGATACAATTACAGGTCGCGGGGAGCCACACCAAATCTGAGAAGATCAACACCGACGAGAGGATCGGCTCGTACAACGAGCGGCAACCCAGATGGATCGCGACAGACACCGCGATGGGCACATAAAACGTGTGGATACTTGGATCGAGGGGGAGCACCTCGATGCCACAGGAGTCACCAACGTGCAACTATTCCAACCGCTAATGAGTGAGCTGACAGGGTTGTTAATGAGCGACTGGTGGAGGTGCCGACGAGCACCATTGCAGGTCTTCGACGGATGATGGAGGCGACGACATTCGCCATGGCGGCAAGCACAACCGCATGCATGCCTGTACTACGCAGGGTGCTGGGATGTCAGTGGACAACAAAGAAGGCATGATGAGAGTCGTGGTAGCTATTGGGAGAGTCGTGGTATGAGTATATATTCCCTTTAAAGATTGAGCGAGATATGTGGATGGCATTATCGTCCCAATAGCGACCAATCTCCTAAAGAGGAAGTGCCGACGGGCACTGAACCGAGGCACATGACGAGTGTAAGGTTATGTGGCAGATTCATCCACAGGCACAATGTGGATGATAGGCGTCGGCGGACTCCATGTGTTGAACACCGACGATGTACAATGGTTTCAGGGCGATGGATGCAGGAAGCATCAGACGCAGAGCACGGGATGTGGTGTACTAGTCTGGGAGTCGACAGGCGCTGGACTGGAGCGTCAAGCATGGCAAATGGTCAAACATGACCAGAAACTCGGACCTGGTGTACGGTCATCAACCAAGAAAAGAACCTGCAATCCGTGAATGTAGCCCAATTGTGTAGTGAATCATGTTAAAATGAAATGAATTTGGTTAGAATGTCCCTCCCATATTGAGTTATTTCTGCATCACTTCCCATCACCAGCCAGGCGGCTACCTCGAACAAACTCTCAAGACGGCTCATCACGAGTAAAGATGTACCTGTGGAGGGATTCTAGGGAATACGACATAGCCATATATGAATAGCTAGTACGAAATGTGGATGGTTTTTAAAGAATACAGCCCGACCATATTAGAATCATTAGTGCGAAAAATCAGGGTGATGCTTGGGAAGCTTGACTGACAGCGACCTGGCAACCGGTGATGACCACCGATGTTAGCGACGATTGCTGGTACCAGGTCACAACATCAACGATAGGTGGCAACTTACCGTGAAGAGTATTAAGCCTGATATACATTATTAGTCAATTCCCTAATTCCCTTACAACTTAAGCTTTGGGGTGGAATGATTACTTAACACACACACACGCATGCGCGCGCGCGCACACAGAGAGAGAGAGAGAGAGAGAGAGAGAGAGAGAGAGAGAGAGAGAGAGAGAGAGAGAGAGTAGGTGAGCCTTATCTATATTATACAGGGAAATAAAAGTAAAAAACACTATTTTATATTCATACTAAGAAATTATAATTCTTGCATATCAAGGGAGAGAGAGAGTGACATCGCATGAGAGTAGTTTTCTCATTTCCCTCCTTTGTTTCTTCTGTTCCTTCAACGCCAAGAAGAAGAGACAATTAACCAAATTTAAAAAAAAAAACTATTTAATATGAAGATCTTACTGATCCGTTCACACATAATGATATGACGTGATCACAGCCGCATGTTTCATCCATCCCCGATCGAATCGATGAATCACACTCTGCCCGGAGCAGCACGCAAATGGACGCTATGATTGGATGCCACATCTAAACGAATCGTCGGTAAAAAGAATCCTGATAAATCATTACCTATTCCGATTATTCAAAATTAAACGGATTTAGATCCTAAGTAAGCTTATCAGTTATCACGTAACGAATACATCTCATTTTCTTAAACAATAAAATAAAAAAAGATTATAACAAGCCCAATCTCCCAAGATGACTCAGCACGTGTGGACATGCACGTGTGGAGGGATCTTAAGGAATCCGGCTTAACTATATGCGAATAATGTCCATTAATTTCCGTCAGGTTTTTTTTTTCATATTTTATCCCCGGACAATTATGCGAAAAGTTTGGGAAGCCAACGACTTTTCTACGTATAGGGGACATACTCACGGACATAATGTTGACGTGTATAGGCATCGGCCAGCGATGCACCGAGCGCTGGCCATCCTCCCAGCGTCTCGTATGTCCGAGACTATGTCCATTTGTATGTTCAAATATTATCACGAAGAGATATAGAGAGAGAGATAGATAGACATAGAGAGAGAGAGAGAGAGAGACATAGAGAGAGAGAGATTCCAGACTACATGTAACATGCCACATGGTGTTACGAAGTATCCCATGAACTCTATGCGGTTGTCTTTGGCTTGTAGACGCACCAACCAGTCTCGCCCCCTCCTCGCATGGAAAGCGGAGCCCCGCCGCGACCTCCAGCCATCGCCGCCGCGAACTCCACCGGCGACCTTACGCGCCTCCCCTCCCACCCCACGCCTCTCGCGATAAATACCTCTCTCTCTCTCTCCCTCAATTCCGTCTCTGTGAGCTGAACCGTTTCAGCTCCGGCCTTTAATACCAGATCTGAGTCGAAACCGCTGCCTACAAATCCCCGATCCACCGGCCTCTGCGGCCGTTGCGGTGGTCCGAATTGGGGGTCGGATCGAGGATGGAGGAGAGCCGGGTGTTGCATTGGGCCGTCTTCCGGGCGGTGCTCGCCATCCTCCAGTGGTGGGGGTTTAACGTCACTGTGATCATCATGAACAAGTGGATCTTCCAGGTCTCCTTCTTCAACCCCTAGACGAATCTATGCTGGTGATGTATTCGTTTTTGTTCGCCGAATCCTGTTCTATGCTACCTTGGTTGCTGATTGATCATCAAATATTCGTCGATTTTATGCGGCCGGTTTGATCTTTTCCGATTCGGATTCCAGTTAGGGTTACGTGAGATCAGGTTTTTGTGGTTGTTTCACCCTTCTTAGGCTTCTTGTAAACATGGTAATGGGAAGGATGCAACTGGGGATAATCACGAAAGTACATAATAACTCCGGGTTTCGATCTGATGATATTATTCAAGATATTAGAGGATAAAACAGTTTTTTTTTTCTTTTTTTCAACCGGATCTCAAGGGGTTATAACCCACAGAGTCTGTGTTCGGTAACAAATTAGAATATTAGCCATAGGGTGGTTATGTTGATTGTGCGTCCAGTCCAGGTGTTCGGATCGTATATGCGACAACCCAGTTGATTGTACGTTTTTTTTTTTGGTTTAAAATGTTAAAGAAATTATGAATGCTACGGAATCATGATCATGTTTATAAAGAGTTAGAATGTAGAAATTGATTGAATTGCATTGCAATAATGATTCAAATACATACAATTTCAGCTTCTAATATATGTTTTCAGAAGCATTCAACGGTTCGCCTCTTACTTGAGTCTGGGTGCGGACACATTGTGAGACCCTTCTTGATACTCGACATCTTAAATACCACTGATTTTCTTCTTCACCGGGTTTGTATCAGGATTTGACTGAGGTTTCTATGTTATTTTTCTTTTTTGCTAATAGTCGGCATGTCCGGTCGCATAATGATTCTATTGACTTGAGGTCCTTGACTCTTAGGGGTCGTTTGGTTCCTGTGTTTTTAGCCTATGATACTGAAAACACATGTGCAAACAGTTTAGGGTTGTTTGGTTAATGGGGCGTGATGTGTGTAAATAGATGCACACTTGCTTAATTTGTACAACTTTTGCACATAAAACAGTACCCAATAAAATTTCACCTAAACACATGAAATTTTAATTGCACATGTCACATGTGCAAGCAGATGCACACATATTATTTGCACGGCAACCAAACGACCCCTTAGCACCTTGACTGTCAGTCTAAGAATCTCAATATGTTTGAGTCAATGGTCTCACTATGTGACTAGATATACCAATTCTTAGCAAGAAAGAGGTGAGAAAATAACAAACAAATTCTTATACCAACCCGGTAAAGCAAAAAATGGGTGGTATCTAAGATGTCAAAGAGTCAAGAAAACATGTGGTATCCAAGCCTCTTAACGTTTGTGATATCTGAGCCTCTTAACATGCACTTTACCTAGTATACAAATGTATTTATTCTGTGAGAACTAGTCTTCTCCTTTGGGACCTTTGGTGGCGAGTGCTGACCACACTGATGAAGAGGATTCCTTGATAGTCTCCTCCAACTCGGACCACTCCTTCGGATGAGTAGGAGGTGCCTCTGCTCCTGTGGCGACAGTAAATGTGGTGCTTTGATGTTGACTCCTAAGAACTAGGAGAAGAGAGAACTTGGAAAATGTTTAATTTCTTTTTATGTTAGAAGGTTTAAGATGAAATGGGTGGGGGGTTGTAGGAGGTTAGGAAGAGGTTTGTTGGAACATGTGCGGTGGCACAATGCACTGTGTGTCCTCACGACACAAACAACTATTGCGTGGGGATCACATATGTGAAGTACATGTTCACGACCGCATATGCGGTCACACATGAGATCAATGATGGATAACTATTGAGCGCAGGAGGGATGGGAATGTGAAATGGTGCTAATCTATATGATGGAAAAGCTAGAATGGTTTACATTGATTAGATGCAGGGTACATTAGTATGTCATGTTTTGTGCTCTGTTGCATTCTCTCATATGTTTGACCCTTAATGTCCTAGTATCGAGTTGATGTCCTACATTTGTAAAATGAATGGTCCTCTGAAAGATTGTTTTTAACTCATGTCCCTTCTTGACTTGTTGAAGACCTATCTACATAATGAGCATCATTAATTATGTTGTACCATCATAGCAACATGCTCTTTTTGTAGTATCTGCCTTTCCTTTTACTTATTGTCTTCTATCAGTATTTTAAAATATTTAATCGTGGAACGTTATCACGTGCATATTGATATTAACGTTCTAAACTCTTTTGGTGGCATCTAGGGACTAGGCGCCTTTCGGTTGCTTAGGTAGTTGCACACAAAAAATTGACCAGAAAAATCAGATATTTACAAAAAGTCCAAATCATTGAATGCAAGTTATAATATTTTTTGTAGGGTTCTGAGGTTGGGTATAATTAACAAAAAATCATAAGCTAATATTGACTATTGACCATTTCACAATTAATTAAATCTATTGATTTTCCTTTTTCTCCTGTCCTTCTATAGGAGTCAAGCAGCCTATGTGGCTTCTCTGCAGCTTAAGCCCTACTTGGGTCCCTGGCAACTTGATCATCTAACTGGGATTTTAAAGTAGATACTGATACTCTGCGCGATTAAAACTTTTTTTAGAATGATATTATGTAAATGCCATGTATACGAACAACAATTTTGGGATGCTTGCTCAGGCAACATATGGGTTGAGATGTTGAGTTGCGACAATAGTGGTGAGACTTTGATTATTGATTACTTGGACATGCTTTTTACATGGATTGAATCCCTAGAAAATTTGGTTTCAGATTCGCTATAATAGAGAGAACTATTATTTCTAATTTTTACGATCCCCATTTACTTAGCTTGGTTAAGTGAGGAATTAAAAACTATAATGTGTTGACGAATTTCTATGCCGCCTAAGAGTAGTGAATTATCCGACCATGGAAATTCTGGATATGATTCTTTAGATATATTACCAAAAGAAGAATTCGTCCATATATCTAGTAAGGCAATTAAAGATAGTCCAGTTTTGTTGTAAAGATTGTTCATTAATTGTATTAATTATTATTACTATTTCCATTAAAACCACATTCGATATATTCCAGTTTTGTTATACTAATTTTATCCCATATCTTTCAAAGCTTTCCTGCATAATTTCAATTTAGTATTCAACCCTTTCCTCGTCTCATTAATTTGTGAATACCATACACCATGGTATTTCCCGAATATTAGAAGTAAGTTCATCAGTGAAGATTAAAAAGATATAAGCTTTTGTGTTGCCCATTGGTGAAGTTGCACCGTTACTGGAAACCCATTTTTCTTACATCACCTCCTTCTCATGCATAAATGCCCACCATAATTTGAATATGGCTTCAAGGCACCCATTTCCCTCTTAAAGCCCGCCAAATTACATCTCATGGGGGCTATCACAAGCTTTTTTTTAAGTCAATAAAAACCATTCTGTCTTTTCTCTCTGAAATCTGAATCATTCCGTTAGTTGTCTCAGGAAAATATGGCCTCCATTGTTGACCTTCCTAGCATAAATACAAATTGATTCTGCAAAATTCTTTTTATTTTTCTTTACTTTTTTTTAGTCACCCTTTCCCCCAACTTTGTGGTGTCACTCATAAGCTTGATTCTGCTATAATTGGAACAATTTTATATATTTAAACACATAAATGGTAGAGGAAATCAAAGGGTAAATTGAGAAGTCGTCCATTCCTGGCGAACCTAACAACTTCTGAGGAATGGAAAAGGGTTCCCACAACCAACTCCCACCCCAACTAAACATAGAGTGGTTTCGGATTCCAATTCCCTGCTATGGTAAACATACTAAAATGGCATGTGCATGTACCACAAAGAGCAGCGGTGACCCAAATAAGGAGAGGACCTCGAGTTATTGTGGAGGGGATCAAGAAAAAGGAGTGGGAAGACCTAAGTTATTATTAATAGAAGTTGTTAAAGAAGATATGTGACAGCTGAGGCAGCCCTTAGCATGAATGATTGTCAAAGAAGGATTCATAGAGCCAACCCCAAATAGATGGGGCAAGACTTGCTGTTTATGATCATGTGTAATTTGGGACATATGCGGAATCTATAAAATATTAGAAACCTTCATCGTATAATGTTTTTTTAATCACTTGCTAGTGGCTATTAAGGCTTTTGCTTCTTGGTTCTGACTGATAAGCTCACTTACTTCTATGCATAGATAGATATCTATGTATCATTCATATGCTTGTGTGTGCATGTCTATATTGATCATTTTTTTCTATACTCTATTTTAGCTACTTATCATCTAATCTGTGGTTCATTGGCTTATTTATGGACCTGTTTTGTTGAAATTGTACTGTTTGTTTTGAATTTTGTGAATTGACTACCTACACTATAATAAAGGTTTCACAATTTCACTTTTCAACTTTCAATGTTAGTTAATGTTAATCTTGATTTTTGTGATGTGAAGTTTATGGCCCAAACCTCATGATTTCACTAAGTAGACCAAAATAGAGTTTGTTTTTCAAAAACTAAATAATTGTATGCGTGTAAGCATAAGAAAAAGAAGACGTAGTCATGATTTCCAATGAAATTTTTATTAGTTTCTATGTTTCATTGATGAGGCGTGGTGTTTTAGGGTTTTCACCATGACCACATTGCAGCTTTGAAAACCTTGCTAGTACTGGTGTAAGTTTATGGTGTTCCAATTTGGATCTCGAGGGCAACAAACAAGACCAGTTGGACAATAAGCTAAGGTATGTAGGAGAGATGCTTGAATTTGAATAGCCTTAGATACGAAGAGGTGGAATAATTGTCTAGTGCTTGTTTTAGCCATAGTGTAGTAACTAGTAAGGATGAGTTGGAGAAATATTCAAGTTAACGACCAAGAGGTTGAGCATTCAAAGAAGGATGTTATAGAAAATGAAAATCTCTCTTCTTCAAATGCATTGGGTTTTTCATTAATTAAGGCAGCAAAGCAAAGTTGTGGAATGGAAGTCCAGTAAATTCTTCGCACCAAGCAAGACAGTTATAAGGGATGTTGCACCCTGGTCCTTGATATTGGGAGCACCATCAAACTTGTTTTCAGTGACTTTGTCCAGGAGATGAGCTTTAAAGAAACTACGTTGGCTAGTTCATATACACTAGCATCATTGGAAGGGAATATCAATTACGTCGACATCATGACTTCGGGTATTCTTAGTTGGCAGTTCACTTGGAGATCTGGTTTTGTATGAGCTTATTTCCTTGGCCGTAGTGTAAGTTATCATAGTGGAGAATGGATACGAATGGACCTTATTGATGCAATAAAGAAATCAGTACTTGGAGAAGAATCTCTATTCAAGTTCAAACCAATTTGTTGAAGAAGGTTCTTGATATTTAGAAGAATCAATGTGAATAAAATGAAAGATCAGTTGTTGAATGAGAAAAAAAAAGTTTGTGAAGAAAGGGAAAGTTTAATGAATATATATATATATATATATATATATATATATATATATATATATATATATATATATATATATATATATTTGTGAGTTTTTGTGAGTTTAAAAGGTTTTTTTTGATATATTTGGTTTTGGAGCTAATTTTAGGGCTATATCTGGTGTGTGCATTTGATAGACCTATAATGTTGACTAAAACATTTTTGATGACCTAAGATATAAGGTATGGGGGCCCATTTTTCTTGAAAAATGTGATTAGGTGTTGAGTTTCAGACTTGAAAACTGATCAAGAAGCACTTGTTTTTGGATTTGTATAATTGTTCCATTTTTTATTGTGCATGTGTGTGAATGTGTGTGGGATGGGGAATAAGTGGAGGGCTTTTAGAGCTTAAAGGCACCCTCTCTCATCGTCCTCCACCTTTCCTTGCTCGTTACAGACAAAGGCAAAGACTGCGGTCACCCGTGTCCGCGTCATCGCCTTTGCCGGCCGCAAGGGGGAGGGAGGAGCAGTTGGTGGCTTGCATGGGCAGCGACACATCAGCATGTGTGGGCATCAGGAACATCCTGCATTGGCACTGGCGGTGGCCTGAACAAGCACCGGCTGCAACAATGGCTTGCACGGGCACCTACGACGATGACGATTTTCAGCATAGGTCGAGAAATGAAGGGGAAAAAATTGTTAGTGCCACAAGGAGTATAAGGAAGCAAAAAAGCATTGATTGGTAAATAGTTTGAAAGTTCTTTTTTTTAGTATTTATTTCCAAACATTACTTTAGTAGAAAATTCTAAAAGCATGCCAAAGGATACATCGAAATTCCTAAGGGTACATAAGAAGTAGCAAAAAATTAAAGTGGGAAGAATTTATGGTGAGATGAGTAATTTTTCGAACATGATGGGATTTCGGTACGGGCTGACACTTAGCACATATCTTTAATTCTTGTCATTAATGAACCTACTGTCAGTAATAAAAAATCATTCTTAGAATATAGTATTAATTTAATGAGATGATAATAGCGTTGAATGTTGATTCAAAAGAACTTCACCAAGGGCTAACACTCAATCTATGTGTTTATTTTACCATTAATGAACTTATTGCCAATAATAAAAAAGAAAACATCATTGTGTATGCCATTTGCAAGATATTATTAATTGATGAGACAAGGACAAAGTTGAATATTGATAGGAATTATTGAGGATATACTTGGAAGACGGGAGTTTAAATTCAGTATGATTAGACAAAGTATATGGAATGTAAGAAAATAAAATTTGAACTAAAATTGGTGGCTAATAAATACCACAATTTGAATCTACCTACACAAAAGAATGGAGATATAAATGCCATATCTAATAAGACTAGAGCGATCCCCGAGTTCTGATTTCGGATTGTCCTCCCTTGTGCAGTGATGGTATTTTTCTGACGGGGGTTGGGTAGTCTGGCATAGATGTTGCAGCTTTGGAAGGCCACTGATGCATCCCCAAAGATGAAATCTACCGTGCCGTAGACATCGCACTCTTAATAGAACTGGCGGTGGGAGTGGACGTAGAAAGTGTTTTGATAGCCCAGAAAGCTGCAATGGTAGAATGTGGAGCGGTCGGAGCCACTCCGTAATGCGACTTCCTGTTGCTTGCTGGGGTCTGAATAGTTCTTGATGGTAATGTCTCTCGCTAGAAATCCTTCGCCACGAACGCCTGTAATTAATTAAATAAAAATCATAGCAAACAATTCAGAAAATTAATCAAACAAGTAATGCTTAATTATCATTTGCAGACCAGAGAAGCTGCGTGCGACTTTAAGAGTTGCTTTAATTTTTCTTTGGTTTTCCATATATTTCCACATTTGGGCCCTATCTCTTTAAACAAATCCATGACTTCCACATCACTAGGTGCACTAGAAGCCTGCACCCAGGATTTGAAGATGGAATCAGATTATCTTTTTTCTCGGGTGCCTCTATTCCGTCTATCCTTTGATCGCGTGTGTGGGATCATAATTCAATTGTGCAGATTGAAAGTTTCAATTTTCAATCGGTATCATATCATATGTACGGAACCCATATCATCTTTACGGAACCTAGAGGGAACATAGGTATGCAAGAATTGAGATGATCCGATTTCAACCGATACCATATCATTCGTGCACATGATATGGGTTCCGTACAGATATGGTACCGGTTGCAAATTAAAGCTTTTATCTACACCGTTGAATTATGAACCCGTGCATGGGATCAAATGAATAGAGGGAATAATGGTGCCCAGGAATAGAGACAATCTGATTCCTTCTCAGTTCTTAGGTGCAGGCTTCTCGTGCACCTAGTGACGCGATGGTCATGGATTGGTTTAAAAAGATTAGGGCCCAAAAGTGAAAGTCTTAAAAACCAAAGAAAACATAAAACCACTTTTGAAGTCATACATAGCTTCTTCGGTCTGCAAATTATAATTGACCATTACTTTTTTGATTAATTTTCTGAATTGGTTGTTATGATTTTCATTTAATTAATTACATGCGTTATTGGCGGAGAATTTCTAGCAAGAGATATTACTATCAATAACTAATCAGGCCCTAGCAAGAACCAGACAGTCGCTTTGTGGAGTGGCTCCAATCGCTCCACATTCTGCCGTTGTAGCTTTCTGGGCTACCAAGACATACTTTACGTCCACTCCCACCGTCAGTTATATAAAGAGTGCTACGTCTACTGCACGGTAGATTTTATTTTTGGAGATACATCCGTGGTCTTCCAGAGCTGCAACCTCTATGCCAGACTACTCAACTGCCATAAGAAGAATACAATCACTGCACAAGGGAGGGCACTCCCGAATCAGAATTCGGGGATCACTCTGGTTCTATTAGATATTTTATTTATATCACCATTCTTCCGTGTAATTAGATTCAAATTGTGGTATTTATTAGCTTGTACTTTTGTTTCAAATTATATTTTCTTGCATTCCTACTTTGCCTAGTCCAATTGAATTTAAACTCTTATCTTTCTCAATAATTCCCATCAACATTCAACTTTGTCCTTGTCTCATCAATTAACAATGTATTACAAATGACATACACAATTGTGCTTCCTATTTGATTATTGGCAATAAGTTCATTGATAACAAAATAAACACATATGTTGAGTTTTGACCCTTGATGAAGTCCGTTCAAATCAACATTCAACTTTATCCTTATCTCATTAAATTAATGTTATTTTCAACAAATAATATATACCATGATGCGTCCTTTTGATTACTGACAGTAGGTTCATTGATTACACGAATTAAAGATATATGCTAAGTGTCAATCCGTACCGAAGTCCCATCATGACTTCTTCCCACTTCAATTTTTTGCTACCTCATATGTACCCTTAAGAATTTCAATGTATCATTTGACATACTTTTATAATTTTTTACTATGGTAATTAGGACTGGCAATTTCGGACCCGACACGGCAGACTCGACACGACCCGACACGAAGTTAACGGGTCTGGGTCAGGGCTAAACGGGTTCGGGTCGTAAACAGGTCGACACGATAGACCCATTTAATAAACGGGCCGGGTCCGGGTTTAGGGTCTGGACATGGTAGACCCGGGAAGACCCGTTTAGTATTCAACGAATCGGGTCGGGTCGGGTCTACCCCCAATCCGATACTATAATATATAATACCAGCGAGTCTTTCGGGTCGAGTCGGATTGGGTCAGATCGGGTCAACTGAATAGACCCGGGTGGTAAACGGGTCTTATCGGGTCTACCCGTTTATTAGCGGGTCGGGTACGGGTTTAGGATCTAGACACGATTAGTTAAACGGTCGGGTCCGGGTCTAGGGGTTTTGGACACGACACGAAACTAGACACGACACGAACCTTACACGACCCGACCCATTGCCACCCCTAATGGTAATGTTTGAAAATAAATACTAAAAAAAAACTCCTTTCAACCTATTTATCATCTATGTTTTCTTGCTTCCTTATACTCCACGTGGCACTAACAATTTTTCCCCCTTCATTTCTCGGCCTATGTTGAAAACCGTCACCGCCGTAGGTGCCCATGCAAGCTGTTGTTGCAGCTGATGCTAGTGCAGGCTAGTGCCAATGTAGGGTGCTACCACTGATGCCCATACAGGCTACTGTGCTATTGCCCATGCAAAACACCAAATGCTCCTCCCTCCCCCTTGTGGCCGGCGAAGGCGATGACGTGGGTATGGGTGACCGCAGTCTTTGCCTTTGCCTGCCGCGACAGGAAAAGATGATAGAGGATGAGAAAGGAGGGAGGAGAAGGTCGGAGGCCTGGACGAGCTCCGACGCCTGCACAAGCGCCGACAACATCGGTGGTTGCATGGACACTCTTGCCGATGGTTTTCAATAGGTTGATGCCGAAGAAAGAAAAAAAAATGTTAGTGCATGATGGCAATGGTAAAAAACGTAAGATTGGTAAGTAGTTCGAATAGAGAATTGTTTTATTTTTTTGAAACATTAATTCAGTAAGAATCCATTATCCATGCCTTATAAAAGCCCTCAAAATTACCTCTTGTGCTACTCTATCCTAGGCAAGGTAGGGTGCTAGCATAAAATCATTTCAAGTTGCTCTAGCTGAGAAAAGTCTATGCTTCATCTTTTGAAAGAGAATTTGTGGGTGCTTTTTTGTTTAGCATGCTGATGTACAAAGGGTTTAGCAGTAACAATTGTTTCACAAGTGGGTGACGAAGGTGCTGGTTTGAAGAAGTGGTCAACTCCATATTTTGATGAATAAAACAAGTAGAACAAATCATTGGTTATAAGAATATGTCGATACCTAGTTAACCCTCTAGACTGGAAAGTAAACTGGGCTTGAACGAGCCAACCCTTTTTAAGCTTGGCTTAATGTTTAATCGAGTCGGTTCAAGGTCGACTACTTTACAATTTCAAGTCCAGATCCCAAGCCCCAAGCTCGAGCTTGACTTTTTATGAATGACTCAATGGTCTCTCAGAAGAGTATATGGCTAATCGCCTTGCGAGCGTCAACAATTGCACATACACATTGCAAAGGTTCAACCAACATTGTCTAAACAATGAAATCCAAGTCAAACCGTAGCTTTATCGTGAATCTGATCACCTTTCCAAGTTAAGTTTTCGATGTTTTAGAGCACTCAAAGATAGCAAGCAGGGTATACTTTTGAGTTGCTGCAATTCAAACGAGAGTTAAGTTGGTAGAGAAACAAAGATTTCGAGGAAGTGAACATGTCAAACTGACGATAGAGCACGAATGAGGGAACTTTTTGTTAGGAGGATGGCTGGAATGAGCATTGGTGGTGCAACTACTCTAAAGTTATGTGGGTAAGGATGGGTTTACCACTAAATTCACAATCAATTGTAGTGATTCCTTAGCCAAAAGAGAATAATTTTATCAAGCAAAAACGAGGAGTATAACTAATTTTAATTTCATAAATTTATCATTCACTTGAACCCCGTACAATATTCTTTTACCTTTTGTTGACTCCTACTTGCTCTAGAATCAAGAAAGGAAGGAATATTCAAAATGTTTTATTTTTTTTTTCCAAAATTGTCCCCCACAATTTGAAATGAGATGGGAGAGGGGGTGTGTGTTGTCCCTTTGCTGTCTGTACGGTTCATGTGGATGAGGAAGAGTGTATGCGACTCTCTCATACTCTTTCTTAATTTGACAGTTAGTAATGGGCAAATAAATAGTTACTCTTTCTTAATTTGATAGTTAGTAATGGGCAAATAAATAGTCTCATCTCTATGTTCTTAAAGACTAGAATTATATTCCAAAAGATTGATCATTTCACATAATAGGAAATTTGGCTTCAACATATGACCAATAGTTTTACATCTTAAAATATAGGATCTATAGAAGCTAGGGCCCCTTGTGCCTCTTCTCAAGCTCAAGTATGGAGAGCTGGGAGTCTTGTTTCTGTCTTTTTCTTACCAAGTTAATGGCATTGCATCATAAATGCCATTTTTCGTCTAAACCACCCCCGCTAATTTGGACCGACAAAAAACTTATAAACCCCATAATAAAGAGATTATAAACTGGTGACTCTACATTCATTGGGCTCTATGCTACTCACACCCTCTTCATCCATCTGCAAGTCAAGATAGGTGGCATAGACCAAAAAATGGTTTCCAATCTTATCACTATGAATATCTCATGGGATTAAATCACCAAAAGAACAAAAAAGAGAATATCTTGCTTCCTTATCAAATTCCTCCAAGAGACAGATGTGAATGGGCTGTTATTTTGGTATGTTTGGACTGCGATAAGGTTTGTCTTCATTTTGTTCTTCGATGTCGGTTGTTACTTATCCTGATTTGGCTTGTGTTCGTCGGCAATCAACTCAAACAAAATGTGACTATAAACCAAGGATCAAAATACCGGCCGGTACGAACCGTACCGGCCGGTTCAAACCGGGAATCGGACTGAACCGCACCGGTATCCAGTCGATACCGGTCGCGGTGGTTAAATCGCATAAATACCGGCCGGTACCGGTTCGAACCGGTACCGGGTATGAAGTATCATTTTGGGTGGTTTTTTCATATTCCGATTTTATTTTTTTGGGCTTCTTTCTTCATTCCCACATGAGGTGAACCTCCATACTAGCTCAATTTGCAAGATTTGAAACCAAAAACTCGGATTTGCAAGATCAAAACCACATTTGAAGGCATGTTTTCATAATTTTTTTCATTTTTTTTTTGTTTTGTTGCATTTTTTTTTGAAAAAAATCAAATAATTGTGGTGAAAATGTTGAAATGGGCTAGATCTATGTCATCAATGCTTAGATCTATAGATCTATAAGCATCATCTCCAAATTTGCAAGATCGGTTCATGCAAATTTGGGGGTTTTTCAATTTTCTTTTATTTTTTGTATTTTTTTTAAAAATAAACCAAATAATTGTGGTGAAAATGTTGATATGGGTTAGATCTATGCTATCAAAGCTTAGATCTATAGATCTACAAGCATAATCTCCAAATTTGCATGATCGGTTCATGCAAATTTGGTTTTTTTTCAATTTTGTTTTGTAATCCCTAAGCATAATATATTAATACTAGGCTAATCTAACACATACAATTTAATAACTATATCAAATTCCACAATTTAGAATCGTACAAAACAGTGACTTTATAACTTAAAAAGACCGGTTCATACCTATAACTAGTTTACTAATGAAAAAAAACATCACAAACCAGTATTTTAGATTATTCTGGATTTTTTGGTTATTTTTTTAAATTTTTTTAAAACCAAAAATCAATTCACACCGGTATAGACCGGTTCAGACCGATACCGGTTCGTACCGCCCGGTTCGAACCGTTTTTTCGGCCGGCCAATATTTTGTCCGCAACCGGTATGGTTATCCATGCTATAAACTTAACCATACCATAACCATCACCATCTAGCCTTATCGCATCTATTTGGGGCCGGGTTTAGGAATCCTTCTTTGCCAATCATTCTTGTTAAGTCTATCACTGTTTTCAACAAGCTTTTCCATATTTTTCTAACAACTTTTGTCACTGTTTTTTAGGCCTTCCTCTCTTTATTGACCCCTCAAAAATAATGAGTCACTCCTTATTGGGCCGCCTTTGTTCTTCATTGTACATGTACTTACCATTTTGATTTGTTTTCCTTCATTTTGTCCCCAATTTTGATGAAACTCTTATACTTCCTCTAGTGTCCTCATTCCCCACCCTCCCTATACCTTCCAGTTTAACCACACATCCACCTTAACACCGGCAGCTCCGTGATGCTCATCTTGTGAGCTTGAGCCTTCTTTATGTCCCAATATTGAACCATACAACATTTCTGGCCTTATTGTTGTTTGTAAAATATACCTAAAGGAGTGTATCGACACATATCACCCTGAAGCTTCTCTCCACTTCACCAAATCAATTCTTATTTTATTAAATATGTCCCTCAATCTCTCAATTCTTGTCGTACCTGTTTACTCTCGGGATGACATATGTGCTTCAATAACACTGTTGATAAGTAAGTTGGAATTGATATTGACTTTGGTTTAGGGGCTCTGTCCTTTCACTAAATGTTGATACGCAGGGTGAGGTGGGCTGGGCAAGCATCAACAAATTTCTGCTTGTTTTATCTCTTTCCAGTGGTAAAGAAGGTTACATCTTGAAATCTGGAGCTCCAGTCTCAAAGAATTTTCCCATCTATAAAATTGTAGCAAAGTCAAGATTTTGGCTTCATGTATCGGCCTATCAGCATCCTTCTCCTAGAAGAGATTGTTAGAAGTCAGATAGTTGTTTGCCACCATTTGAGGTTGATCTGTTATTTGATTAGATTGATGGGTGATGGTTGTTGTACCTTATAGAAGTGGGTATATAGTTCCTTTCGTCAGTTTGCCTCTGATTTATGTTTTCTTCTGTTCTTTTTCTTCTATATAGTGCTTGTGACGTTTCGTCGATAAATTCCATGTGAGGTAGTAATCGACTTATAAGAGAAGCAATTTAGTCCCATAGTCTACTTAAATTTGCATTCAAATATAGCTTTCTGACTCTCTTTATCTTTTGTGCAAATAACTATAAATATTGCTATGCTGTTTTCTTATTGATGGGAAGATTAATGCTGTGTACTTCTTTGGAAGGTATTATGCCAACACATTCCTTGTGGTATTTCGTCTTTTTTTTGGAATGTCAACTCAAATTTATTCCAGCTTAAGGCATGATTAAGTGGTCAAGGGGACACCTAAACAAAAAGGTGGACAGTAGTACAGTCACTAGACCGCAGTTAAAATTGCATTACTTATTTGATGGAATATTTCAGTTTGACAAGTACTTGTGATACCAACTTATTGCATACTTGCTTTTTCCACTCAATTTACTGATTCATAGAGTTGCTTGTTTCAATAACACAACAAACAGATTAATATTTATGATCTGGATTGTCTGAAAATTTTCTGTATACAGAAGCTGGATTTTAAGTTTCCGCTATCAGTGTCATGCATACATTTCATATGCTCTGCTGCTGGAGCGTATATTGCCATCAAACTGCTTAGGGTTAAGCCCCTGATTGAGGTAGATCCTGAAGACCGTTGGAGAAGAATATTTCCTATGTCATTTGTATTCTGCATCAACATAGTACTCGGAAATGTTAGCTTGCGGTATATTCCAGTTTCTTTCATGCAAACAATAAAATCCTTCACTCCTGCAACAACAGGTTGGCATGAGGCTTCCTCTGTTCGCACCTTTCATTGTCATGCTCTTTTCATTATTCATTTAATTTTCATATCAACATGAAGTCTATTCTGATTTTTGCGTATTTGAGACAGTCATTCTACAGTGGTTAGTATGGAGAAAACAGTTTGACTGGCGCATATGGGCTTCTTTGGTACCCATTGTTGGGGGAATTCTTCTGACATCTGTGACTGAGCTTAGCTTCAACATATTTGGATTTTGTGCTGCCTTGTTTGGTTGTCTGGCTACCTCGACAAAGACTATCTTAGCTGAGTCCCTACTTCATGGATTTAAATTTGACAGGTAGCTGATGTTTTAATGTTATATGGGCTGATAGTTGTGCACTTGGATTTGCTAATACTGAAAATCGTTTGCATTCTTTTTACCACATTGTTGCGTAGTCAGTTTGATACTGATATTTCGCAAGACATCCATAATTGCCTGTCTTCAAGATATTTATTTGATCATGTGTGTTGGGTAATTAATACATTTAAACTAAATATGATGGGTTAATTATTTCATTGCTAAATAAAGCTTAAATATCTTACTGGAGGTAGTTAATAGAACCTTTTAGTTGCTTCATCCTTTAATAGTTCATTATGATGACCTTTTCCATAATTTTTTTTAATCAAAGTTGATTTAAGGTTTGCTAGGTCGTCACACTTTATAAGTGACACACCACAGTCTAACTCGATTGTGGTGAGAACTGGGCAAGGGGTAGCTAGGGAGTCCCACGTAAGCAGCATGCCACGACCAAACCCAATTGTGGTGAGAAATGGGCAACAGTTGGCTGGGGTGTCACCTTTAAAGCGACGTGGCATAAATCTAATTGTGGTGAGGAATATGCAAGGGTTGGATAGGCTAGGGTGTCTCTTAGAAGTGTCGTGTTACAATGATGCAACAAGAAGATGGATTTATACACGGAACTTGACAACGAGCAATGAAAATAATCCCACAAAATATGAGATTAGGCTTGCCACATGGAATATTATGATTTTAATCGGGAGGAGTAGCGCATTGGTGAATACAATGATGAAAATAAGAGTATTGCTTGATTGAAAGTAACAAAATAGATAGATTACACCCTTAAATTTGAAGGATAATATTAAAAATGGAGTAAAACATTATTTAGTATCAGAGCCTAACCGATCAACCAAGCAACATCTTCTCCAACACAAATGTATTAATTGTGATAGACATCCCTGCAAAGGGCAACAACTTCCAAGCTCAGCATAATGCTGAGAGTGTTGATACTATTTCAACCATCAGAAAAGATATGGTCAAGTTGGTCTTGCGTGTTCTTAAGTAATAATTACCTTGAGGCTTGAATAGTGGATTATATGTCATTGATAAATTATTTTTCCTTAGAAAAATGATCTACATTCAAAGAATGTGAGATGATACTATGTGATACTACAGTAGACCCAAGATTAAGTGTGGGATTTCAAAGGGAATAATGTGACATCCGTCTAAGAGAAGTAGTAAAGGAGGGAAATTGGATGTTGAAGCTAAAAAAAAAATTTGATATGGAGTCTGATCACATTTTTTCAAGAGGATTGTAAGATAAGTTCTTGGTAAACTTAGAGGGAAAACGCGTGCGGATAAGAGACGTAGAATGATGAGGTTAAAAGTCAATGAAGGAAAAGATATTGTACCTCAAGGTATTTCATAAAACAAATAACATTGAAGCTTGTAAAGGTTTTAAAATTCTCAGAAGAATGATAAAATGTTAACAAGGCAAAATTTTCAACTTTTGATGACATATAATGAGCTATGCTACAAAGAAGGTGAGAAGGAAGCATACAAATGAGATCGGATAACGGAAAAAGAAAACTACAGCATGCGATGCTTAATATATGTGACAAATGACGTGATGGTATCTAATATATTGTCTAACATTATCTAACATCGAAATTATGTTCATTGCATGGCGTAAAATTTGTTGCATGAAAGAAAGTTGCCAGAAGGATGGAAAGGGGGTCTTTGACCCTTTCTTGCATCCACACCCAGTTTCTGTTCTCATGGGACTATATTGGATGACTCATTGTTAAAAAATTCTAGTCTCCAATTCTGGATTAAATGGTTCTCTACCACCTTTTGCTCGGTTTCATGTTAGCCTTCACTCTTTATTCTCTTTAATCTTAAGATGTTATCTTTGCCAATGCTGTGTACCATAGAACTGCATCTATAGTGATGAATTGGAAGAAACATGCAGCTTTGTGAGATTTATCAAGTAGCAATGCTATTCAGCCATCCAGTATTCCATCCGGAACGGGCCATCCTCACATGGCACCTGATCACAGTCATCCCTTTGCCTGCTAGTTGGGGCTGGGTGGAAAGGACGGCTGTGATTAGGTGACACATCAGGATGGTCCGATCTGAGTGGACAACAGGAATACAGGATGGCTAAAAAGTAATTTTCCTTCATCAGAATTCAACATCACTGGCAATGTTGATTTGGTGATTCATTTGTTTTTGTAGCATAAACACAGTGTACTACATGGCGCCGTTTGCAACCATGATATTGGCAGTACCAGCATTGCTGCTTGAAGGAGCCGGAGTTGTGAGCTGGTTCTACACGCACGAAGCCATATATTCATCGCTAGTCATTATCATCAGCTCGGGGGTGTTGGCATTCTGTCTCAATTTCTCCATCTTCTATGTGATCCATTCCACTACTGCCGTCACCTTCAATGTAGCAGGCAATCTCAAGGTGAGCTATGTTCCATTTTCCTCTCTACAACCGCAACCATCTTTTCCCTCTTTTAAGAAGGATTGATTCAGGCAACCTCACTAATATCTGTACCAAATTTGGCGCAAATCGTTTGCTCTCAGGTTGCGGTTGCTGTTCTGGCCTCGTGGCTTGTTTTCCGAAACCCAATCTCAGGCATGAACGCCTTTGGATGCGCAGTGACACTCTCAGGCTGCACCTTCTACGGGTATGTGAGGCACAAGCTGTCTCAGCAACCGGGGACGCCTCGAACCCCTCGCACCCCCCGGAGTCGAGTCGAGATGCTTCCCCTTGTAAACGATAAACTAGATAAGGTATAGCGCCCCGGTTTCAAGGGATCAATTATTATAAGTATCTGACGAACGGCTGGCAGGCTGGCTGGCGTTGATGATGGATTTAGATTATTACAGAAAACCAAAAGTTCGAACACCGAGTACCTTCTTCCCCTAATTCTCTCATCAGTTAGGTCATATCAAAAAAAAAAGAAAAAAAATCCATTTCAGGTGCTGCTAGGTTTGTTTGATGATATGGTTATTTGCCATGTAATTGTTCTGGTTGATCCGAAATTAAACTCAAATTATAGTGGTTTCTTAATGTTATTCTCACAATTGCACTGTTAAAGTCTCATCTTATCATATATATATATATATATATATATATATATATATATATATATATATATATATATCCGCAGCAGTCCGATGCACCACTCCGTGCATTCGATGGTGTGGGACATCCCGTAGGTGAGTAATCCTCTCTCAATATATATATATAGAGAGGAATGCTTAGGTGCGGTCTGTAGACGTCCGATGCATCCCTCCGTGCATCCGATGCATCCCTCCGTGCATCCGATGCATACGGCGGGTGCATCGGATGGCTGTGGACCATACCTAAGCATTTCTCTATCTATATATACATAGAGGATTGCTGGCTTTTTTGCGCGACATGTGAACCCTCCGATGTGAGTTGATTGTTCGATGGAAGATGAAGCCCCTTGGTCTTAATTTGATTGGTGGGGTCTACCACGTGAAAGGATTAGAGTTGTTCGCGGAGGACGTGTATCTGTGTGAAGTGTGAAAATTTCACAGCTACAATAACTCATAGTTTTGGATAGTTGTGAAGCTCACTTTACACCTCATCTCTCTCTCACTTAGACCGAGACCTCTCTTCTAAACCCCTCTGTGATCTCTCTCTCGACTGAGGCTCCAGGTGTTGGCATGAAGCTCCGGCCATGCGAGGGTCTCTGTTCGGCTGGTGCTCAGATCTACACATCTGACCATGTGCGAGGTGCTCCGTTCGGTGGGACTTTAGAATCTCTGTTGAATGGTCTATAGGTCTTGAAATGATCTAAAATTTTTTAGGTGTGCAATCAAATAAGAGGTGATCAATTTTCAAAAAAAAAAAAAAATCCTAAGATGATGCCGCACGTTAAATCTCATGTTAAGCGGTCGCACAGAATCAGCACTATATATATATATATATATATATATATATATATATATATATATATATATATATATATATATATATATATATATAGAAATGTTTGAATGCGGCATGCGGTAAGTGCGGCACCTACCGCATGCCGTCTGATGCACTGCTGCGTGCATGCGATGCACGCAGCGCGTGCATCAGACGGCTGCGGTGCTGTGCCGCACGTACCGCATGCCGCAGCATAGCATGCCCCTATATATATATATATATATATATATATATATATATATATATATATATATATATATATATATATATATATATATATATATATATATAGAGGAATGGGATGCTGCCTATCAAAACAGCATTTTTTGCTGCTTTGAGACATTGTTTGACCATCCTAGAAGTTTTGGAATTTGATGAAATTTGGTGAGGGTGTTGTCTAGGGTAAGATGATCATCCTCACAAATTTTCATCAAATTCCAAAACTTCTAGGGGGTTCAAATGGTCGAAGCAAAATCAGTCGTCTGCAGTCACCGTTAAAATCTGCAGCATTTTGCTTCGACCATTTGACCCTCTTAGAAGTTTTGGAATTTGATGAAAATTTGTGAGGATGATCATCTTACCCTAGACAACACCCTCACCAAATTTCATCAAATTCCAAAACTTCTAGGCTGGTCAAACAATGTATCAAAGCAGCAAAAATGATGTTTTGATAGGCAGCATCCCATTCCTCATATATATATATATATATATATATATATATATATATATATATATATATATATATATATATATATATATATATATATATATATATATATATATATATATATAGAGGGGTGTTAGGCTGCGGCGTGCGGTGCGTGCGGCGCACCGCAGCAGCCGTCTGATGCACTGCTGCGTGCATCGCACGCACCGCAGCAGTCCATCAGACGGCTGCGGGCCAGCGCCGCACGCCGCAACTTATCATTCCTCTATATATATATATATATATATATATATATATATATATATATATATATATATATATATATATATATATATATATATATATATGCACAACAATGCTATGGAAGGATGTTTTTTTGTTGATCACCTTTTCTATGAAAGATCACATGCCAAAAATAAACCCATTCTACGATCTTTAAGTGTATCAAATGTGCTTATTTAGATGGTTAAAAATGAAAGATCGATAAAGCCGAGCATATTTACTACAACTATAGGTCTTCGAATGAGCTTCTTTTTGACATGTGGCATATCAAAGACATAGTGATCATCCTCAACACAAAAAAAAAAATCCTCCACATGCACAACTGCACACTAGCTGCATGTTTAGGTGGCCGCACCATAATATAAATCCAGAATTTTATGGATGAGGCAAGTTAGTATGTTTGAAATGTCAAGGTTATGACTACGATTGCATCTCAGTGGCAAGACATCTGCTTCTCTTTTATTTTATTTTATTTTTTTTGGGGGGGGTGGGGGGTGGGGGGTGGGCGGGGGAGACTCTTGTTGCTAGTGTTGGCAAGTTTTGAACCCTGATCTTTCTTGTACTCGATGTACTGAGAGGTGATGTAGTGACCACTATAGTCCTTTCCAAGGAAAAAGATTAAATAAAATCTGCAAACTTAAAGGCAGCAAGGTAGAGATTAGCACACTCTCATTAGACGGCGGTGCGGTACTCAACAGGGTTACACGGTGGTCGGGTCGGGTCGGGTCGGGTCGGGTCAGGTCATAGTTTTTACAAGAGAGGTGGTGGAGACAGTACAACAGAAAGGGTGGGTCGGTTGTTAGGTAAGAGCCAGAAGTTCTTGTGCCACCGGGTGCTAACCAGGTACCCACCCACCCCCTTGCTCTGCTTTCTCACCGCCAGGGTCAGGCAGTCGGCTCGGTCGATGCATTCCTCCACAAATTCCTCGCCGCTGCTCCTCACCAAGCTGCAGACAAACTGATTTAGGTTTGGGTGGAGCAAAAACCTGGTCTAATGCTGACGTCAATGGTCATGTATATCTAGAGAGAGAGAGAGAGAGAGAGAGAGAGGTTGTGTTTACCAACAGAGTGGGGAGGGGTTGGCCTGGCTCAACACCAAGACTGAAGATTCCAGCTTCCTGACTTGGTTGAGTACAGTGGCCAGCTTGGGTCCTTGGATCACAAGGGCTTCCACATCTACCTGCCCATTAGAGGATCCCAAAAATGAGCTTCATAACGTCTATCAAAACAGGACTGAAAAAAAAGGGGGCTATTTTGACTTTGCCCCCCAAATTTTCCTTGTATTAGACTTTACCCCCCCAAAACTAACTGTTCCGTCAGCTCACCATCGGAAAAGAAATAAAGTTTTCGGGGGTGAGTTGACAGAACAGTTAGTTTTGGGGGGTAAAGTCTAATTAATAAAGAGATCGGGGGTAAAGTCTAGTTCAAGGTAAAAATTTGTGGGGCAAAGTCAACATAACCCAAAAAAAAAAAAAAAAATGATAAATTACACTTAGCCCCCCTGACGTTCAGCTCAAAAACACTAAATCCCACTATAGTTAAAAAACTACATTTAACACCCTTCAATGCAGTTTTGATCAGATAAAAATTAGGGTTATTTTGACTTGCCCACCCCAAATTTTGCCTTGAATTAGACCTTACCCTCCATCTGTTCATTAATTAGACTTTACCCCTCAAAACTAACTGTTCCGTCAGCTCACCCCCCAAAACTTTATTTCTTTTCCGTCAGTTCACCCTTTCTTTTAGATGGTGAGCTGACCGAACAGTTAGTTTTGGGGGGTAAAGTCTTATTAATAAAAGTATTGGGGGTAAAGTCTAATTCAAGGCAAAATTTGGGGGGCAAAGTCAAAATAACATTAACAAATTACCAAATTATGAAATTAAGTAGTTGAAAAAATAGTTATTGTGCTAACATTTCAAACGTTAGGGTGTGATTTGGCATAAAATAAACGACAGGGGGTTAAATGTTTTTGAGCTAAACATCACGGAGTAAAGTACAATTTACTCTAATAATCCCAAGATGCCCTCGTCCTTAACCTCAAGCCAACCCTCGCCGGGTAGGCTGGGGCGTGGCAGGGGTGACGAGGAGGGGACGGGGGTGCAGACAGAATGAGGGTAGTTTCGGTATTAAAAAAATTAAAATTGTACTGAATCCAAGCTTAAAACTGGTGGGTGCAGATAGAAGGGTTGGTGAGTGATGGGGATGGCATAGAATTACCTCCGGCTTGCAGGCGTTGCAGAGGGCGCCAAGGGAGTTGGCGAGTTGGGGCCCGTCGCCCCCCCGGTGGGTGGGAGCGGCGGTCCGACGGGAGGGCGGGGGGAGGACGTGGAGGAGGGTGAGGAGGTCGCCCTTGGTGGCGACGTGGGTGAGGGCCCACATCATGGCCTGTTTGGACCCCGCACTGTGGTCGATCACCACCATCACCCGCTTCTTCCCCACCGCCACGTTATGACTACTCCACCCGCTCTCACCGCCACCCACCGCCTCCATCTGCTCCCACCCACCACCACCACCACCACCACCTTTCCCCCACCTCCTTAAATCCTTCTTACAGTCGTTGGGAGGGTAGTAGCGAGAGGAGTAACCCCAACCTTCGCCGCCCCCACCACCACCACTCAGCTGCCTCAGAAAGCAGTCCCCGTTACCACCACCACCCATCTCTCTCTCGCTCCCTCCCGCCCTCTCTCTCGCTAGTTGACTCCCTTTAAGGTTCTCGATTCTTGTATATATAAGGGTGTTTTGGACCTTACCCCTCACTTCATTTGGGTATTTAACAAATAACCCCTCTGATCTTAATTTTCGAATTTTGCCCCTCAAAAACTGCTTTTCCAGTACAAAAGGCCCTATGGATTTATGGTCAACGACGGGTAAGACTCAAAAATTAAGACCAGAGGGGCTACTTTTAATTAAGCCAATTAACTGGTGGGTTAGGGCAAAAAAGCTCTATATATAATTAGGCTTGTCAGAGATAGAGGGAGATCCAGATGTTAGGTGCCCATGTTTGTTCGGGATGCCCAATACAACCACGCAGACACACACGTGAACAAGATCGAAAATGGGACTAAAAAGAAAAGGTTTTGTACAAATCAACCCCTACAATCTTCTCTATTTATATATAAATCCCTATAAAAATAATATTTATATATATCACTTAGTTCATTCAAATATTATATATTGACTTCTACAGCTAGCTGACATCCAAAATAAAAATATTTTTTATTTCCTTCTTAATATTTTTATCTAAATTCTGTAAATACCTCTCCAATGTAAGAATTTTTCGGATTACGTTGAAATTAGATTCTGATTATGTTTGTGTTTGTTTTTTTGTTAAGTCCATGTTTAATAAAGATATATCACTTTAAGTAATTAAAATCTTAAATAAATTGATTATTATTTTTTAGATTAATAAAATAATAGCTAAATAAATAAATTTTTGAATATTTTTTTTGGATGCCAACTAACTAT